>JASAMY010000857.1:0-163151 GCA_030248085.1 Paralinhomoeus sp. GSCO2_6
AGTGATGTAAAGTATGAAATGACTAGGTGGTCAACTTTTGTGTTTTAGCCAGTGATCCGACCTAACCATATCGATACATATATATATATCGATTTTCCCGAAAGTGAAAATATTTTTTAAAAAATGAAATGTTTCCCACCAATCGGTAATCAACTTGATTATTTTACTTTAAGCCATCCGAGCTAACCACACCTAAATATTGCCATTTTACATCATTGGTGGGTATAATGGGGAGATGTATTTTGGTGCGTCCAATGCGGTCCAATTGTTGAAGCTTTTTCCAAGTCTTAGGTCCTGGCCATCAAGTTTCCCCTTTATAGCGAAGCTCTGCAACAAACGGTTGGAACGATTTGGTTAAGTCCAAGGTCATGATCGACCTCAACACCCAGTCCATTGAAGAGAACGAGGTACTGGTCAACAATAGGCCAGTGCCAAATTGTTAGAAAACAGTCCAGTGGGACTCTGAGGCATGCACGCACGCACACACACACATGGAATGGTCAAGAGCAACTAGAAGATCAAGACTATGACAATGGTCAGTGACATCTTACCCAAAGCCTTCTGTGTGCATAATACTATACACAAGTGAATATAGACCACCCACAAAGAGATGCTTCACACTGACACACACTGTGGCGTATGTACTGGCACACTGCTTGCGCTTTTCACTAGGGGCGAGCCGCGAAGCGGCGAACCCAAAGGAGGCGTAGGCGCGCAGCCTCGAGCCCGTTAGCATTGCGTGCCGCGAACTACCTAGCGCGCGGGGCGCGCTAGTGTATCTGTACATGTATATGTACATGTATACATTTAGATATATATCAGGGTGTACGCGTCAGCGTACAACCCTTATACCCATGTGACCACTTCTCTATGCGGCTCTTTCGAATTTTTGATCGCCTATAAGTTTTGATTGCCTGGACGGCTTTCGACGTGTTATGGCTCAAATGAACCGTTTTCCTCTGGGGCATCGAACGCGCGATAACGCGTTTCCTTGTTTAATGGAAAGATAATTTTATACTTCTGAAAAAAAAAAATACAATATCTCCAAAGTTTCACGTTTTTTTTTTGAGGTTTTTTTGTCCCCTATTCTATAACGCCTTGCTATTGGAATACAAATTGCCCACGTTGGCGATTCTTATCGGGTCTCGAGTTTAGAGGTAAATGGGTTCCTTTGTGGGTATTCCCTATCTAAAAATAATGTCTAGAGTATGGTCGATTTTTGACAACTATTTGATATTATGTCAAAGTTGTGCGTGTTTTCTACTTGACTAGCACACATTCCAACGCGCTATCGAATGCAAAGTTGATCACCCCAAAGTGGAATAAATCACATTTGACAATTGAACCACATAGGGTGCACCTAATGCCTCCCCCATTATACTGATAATAAAAATTTGCGATATCTCAGTGTGGTTGGTTACGTCGAATGGCCTATATTCACTTCCGGGATAATCGATAAATATCGATGTGGGTAGGTCGGACCACTTTGGCTAAAACACAGTAGTTGACCGCCGTTTTGGTGCTAATAAGCAAGTTTATGCATGAATAACTACTAATTGTACCATCTAAACACCTTTTAAACGCCTTTTTGCCACTCAAAAGCTAAATTTTACCCAAAAACAGAGAAATTTTTTTTTTTAATTAAAAAAAAATCCAACTTTTTTTTTTTAATTGTGCAACCCTGCTTGTATCCTGGTCGTTTGTTCTGTGACGGTTGACTGGTCTGTGCAGATCGCGTCTTCGGGGCCTGGCAGAGACGGAGAGCGTGTACCTAGTGTGCGACGGCCGTGTCGTGCCCTCGCACACGACGCGCGTCTCTGACCTCCACCGCCAACTCGCAGACGCCGACGGATTCCTCTACTTCTGCTACTCCAGCCAGAGCGTCTACGGCTGACACATCAGCCACCACCACCCCCTCCTCAGGTCCAAGTCGTCTTACGGATTTCTATTCGAAAGTTCGAATGACAGTTAAATTCGGACGAACTTGGCAGGGAACTCGCTTTTCATGTATAGTCGCTCGCGGGAGCCGTCTCACACGCGTTTAGTGTTTTGGACATGTTTTACCAAAGAGAATGAACTGCGTCTATTCGTGCTGCTACTGCTACTGCACAACACACACCTTCGCTCATTTCGTTCTCGATGCGTCAACGAACGAAATGGGGTATGCTTGCATGCACTCCTCTGCTCTGATGATGCCTATCGCAAAGGAACCGTCGGTAATCCAAGGCCAAGTACATAATCTGTAGCACTAGGGGACGGAGCTATGCAGTGCTGCGGTCTTTGGGTCCCTAGAGTTGACTTTTTGTTCAGAGGCATTTTTGGGTTCCAGTCACGTAGTAGCGTCCCATTGAGTCTGGTGCGTGCGTAAGTGCGCGTGCTTGGGTTGGGCGGGTGTGTGCACGCAACGCAAATTATCATTGTTTGGATCTCTCTCGAGCGAGAGGAATTCCCGCGAACGTTTTGTCGACGCGTCGGCGCCCATGCGGGCGTCTCGCTCACTCTCGGCGCGCCGCGCAGTCGTTCTCGGGTCACTTTTCGCGAAGGCCGCGCGGGGGCCGCCGAGCCGGGGGGCCGAAAGGCGCCCGCGGACCCAAACCCGAAGCAAAAGAGAAGGAAGAAACCACCCCCCCCCCCCCGAACCCCCCCCCCCCCTCCCCCCCCCCCCCCCCCCCCCCCCCGTATCCAGGTATTCGACCCTCAAACGGCGGGCGCATCGCGTCGGCGCTCCCGCGTGAATTTGCGCGCGATAAAGCTGCCTTTGGTGCGTCGCGTACTCACGCGGGTGTGTTTCGACTACAAATTTTGCCGGATGCGACAAAAACAACAAGGACGTTTGCGCCGCGTAACTGTATGCTGCGCGAGCGATTTATTTTCTTTTACTTTTAACCGGCTAAATTGGAAAAACTTTTAGGCACGCGGGGGATGGCGCCAAACAGTTTCCCGAATCGCATCGCGGTATTGGAGCAGAGCGACGCATCGCTCTTTATCGCTTCGCGTCGCGACGAAGAGAGCGACGCATCGCTGTTTGTGGCGTCGCGTCGCGACTATAGCTCATTATACTGAACAGTACTATGTATGTGGCAATACTACAGATACGAACACTACAGTATACTAGTAGTGTGGTTAGTACGTATAGGTACATGTACATGTACCTATGATTATTTAGACCACAACGGTAAGTCTTGTAGAAATTGTACAGTTTGGTGTACTCACTAACACAGCTGGGCAAAAGTCTGTTACCGTAAGCATTCTAATAAGCCTTTTAACGTTTTAAGCCTTAGGCTTAATTTGGTAGCCCTTGGAATAATGCATTTTGATGCGCTCAGACATTATTTAATGTAACAATTATTCGATCATAGTCATTAAGGCAACAGCTTCGACGAAGCCTCACGTTGTAGCGAAGCTTGACCGTTCGAGACGAGCAGCATTGCCATTTCATTGAGGCAGACACGGCTGTGAACAGTAACTGTACATTGGCAACTTTTGCGGCGCGAAAGCCGCGCTGGCCGCCCGCTGCTACTACGACTGTTTTGATGAGATACTCACCTCTGCCTCACCCTCTCGCATCCGTGGAGACCAAACCTGAGTCGGTTGTGAGGTTTGACCGTTCAAAACGAGCGGCGCTGCTATTTCGCGGCTGTAGACAGGTGTGCACAGTAACTGTACATTGGCAACTTTTGCGGCGCGAAAGCCGCGCTGGCCGCCCGCTGCTACTACGACTGTTTTGATGAGATACTCACCTCTGCCGCACTCTCTGGCATCCGTGGAGACCAAACCTGAGTCGGTTGTGAGGTTTGACCGTTCAAAACGAGCGGCGCTGCTATTTCGCGGCTGTAGACAGGTGTGCACAGTAACTGTACTTTGGCAACTTTTGCGGCGCGAAAGCCGCGCTGGCCGCCCGCTGCTACTACGACTGTTTTGATGAGATACTCACCTCTGCCTCACCCTCTCGCATCCGTGGAGACCAAACCTGAGTCGGTTGTGAGGTTTGACCGTTCAAAACGAGCAGCGCTGCTATTTCGCGGCTGTAGACAGGTGTGCACAGTAACTGTACTTTGGCAACTTTTGCGGCGCGAAAGCCGCGCTGGCCGCCCGCTGCTACTACGACTGTTTTGATGAGATACTCACCTCTGCCTCACCCTCTCGCATCCGTGGAGACCAAACCTGAGTCGGTTGTGAGGTTTGACCGTTCAAAACGAGCAGCGCTGCTATTTCGCGGCTGTAGACAGGTGTGCACAGTAACTGTACTTTGGCAACTTTTGCGGCGCGAAAGCCGCGCTGGCCGCCCGCTGCTGCTACGACTGTTTTGATGAGATTCTCACCTCTGCCGCACTCTCTGGCATCCGTGGAGACCAAACCTGAGTCGGTTGTGAGGTTTGACCGTTCAAAACGAGCAGCGCTGCTATTTCGCGGCTGTAGACAGGTGTGCACAGTAACTGTACTTTGGCAACTTTTGCGGCGCGAAAGCCGCGCTGGCCGCCCGCTGCTGCTACGACTGTTTTGATGAGATTCTCACCTCTGCCGCACTCTCTGGCATCCGTGGAGACCAAACCTGAGTCGGTTGTGAGGTTTGACCGTTCAAAACGAGCAGCGCTGCTATTTCGCGGCTGTAGACAGGTGTGCACAGTAACTGTACTTTGGCAACTTTTGCGGCGCGAAAGCCGCGCTGGCCGCCCGCTGCTACTACGACTGTTTTGATGAGATACTCACCTCTGCCTCACCCTCTCGCATCCGTGGAGACCAAACCTGAGTCGGTTGTGAGGTTTGACCGTTCAAAACGAGCGGCGCTGCTATTTCGCGGCTGTAGACAGGTGTGCACAGTACCAGACCGTTTGCAACATTTGCGGCCCGAAAGCAGCGCTGGCCGCCCGCTGCTACTACGACTGTTTTGATAGAGATACTCACCTCTGCCTCACCCTCTCGCATCCGTGGAGACCAAACCTGAGTCGGTTGTGAGGTTTGACCGTTCAAAACGAGCGGCGCTGCTATTTCGCGGCTGTAGACAGGTGTGCACAGTAACTGTACTTTGGCAACTTTTGCGGCGCGAAAGCCGCGCTGGCCGCCCGCTGCTACTACGACTGTTTTGATGAGATACTCACCTCTGCCTCACCCTCTCGCATCCGTGGACCCAACACCCGACCAAACCTGAGTCGGTTGTAGGAGGTTTGACCGTTCAAAACGAGCAGCGCTGCTATTTCGCGGCTGTAGACAGGTGTGCACAGTAACTGTACTTTGGCAACTTTTGCGGCGCGAAAGCCGCGCTGGCCGCCCGCTGCTACTACGACTGTTTTGATGAGATACTCACCTCTGCCTCACCCTCTCGCATCCGTGGAGACCAAACCTGAGTCGGTTGTGAGGTTTGACCGTTCAAAACGAGCGGCGCTGCTATTTCGCGGCTGTAGACAGGTGTGCACAGTAACTGTACTTTGGCAACTTTTGCGGCGCGAAAGCCGCGCTGGCCGCCCGCTGCTACTACGACTGTTTTGATGAGATACTCACCTCTGCCTCACCCTCTCGCATCCGTGGAGACCAAACCTGAGTCGGTTGTGAGGTTTGACCGTTCAAAACGAGCGGCGCTGCTATTTCGCGGCTGTAGACAGGTGTGCACAGTAACTGTGCTCGCTCACCCGTCAACTGTCAGGGATAGGCGCCACGCATATGGCGACCGGTACACGGCGCGCGCGCTCGGCTGCTGCTGCTGCTGCTCGGCTAATAGTCGACGCCCTGAAACGCTTTGTCGGCCGGTCGACGATGCTAGACTCGACCAGAAGGCGTTCTTGCGAAAGCAGGCTGTTCCCACGTTCGTCTCTCTCACGCACGCGCTAGTGGTTGGCCACTTGGCGACTGCATCGCGACATGCAAGCACGCAGTCAGTCAGTCACGCACGCCGACAGCCCGCCCTGCCGGCACGCACGCACGCACGCACGCACGCACGCTTGGGAGCTTGCTTTTTTCATTAACACTTGTACGTGTTCTCGTGTGCTGTGATACGTGATACGTAGCCAGCGACTTGCAGAGCCTTTCTCAGTGGAGCTCCGAAACACGGACGGACGGCGAACGCGCGCGCACCCGCACAGTCAAAGAACTACAGTACGGTGCTGTCACAACACACAGGTACGACACGACACAGGTGCACATCAATTGCACAGGTGCGTAGCATCTACGTGGACAGCTCTTTGAATTTCAAAATGCAGCGTTGCAAGGGGGCGTAATTCGGCCGCTCACCACCTAGCTGCGGACGACACCACTGAAAGATCTGCCTTGTGCCGCCCTGGGCAGTGACGTAGGCGCCCCACTCGGCAAGTCTGCGGTCCTCTCGGGCGCGGTCACCGAGCAGTGGGTCCCGTCCTTTGGCGTCCGCCTCCATCTCGAAGATGCCAGCGCCGGCAGCGGGCGGGTTGGGCATCTGGCGCCGGTATATCTCGACCGCCTCGTCGACGCTGGGGATGCGCTGGGGCGGGACGACGAAGTTGACGGCCGTTTTGACGAATCTGTTCGGCACCCCTCGTTTTTCGACCTGAACAGATTTGGCAGACAAGTGACTGGAAGTTCATTCATGCTGCTTGTACGCAGGCACCGTATGGTTGTTCCAGAGACCCATCCATTCGGTAACTCCATATCTCATGAAATGCAAGCAGACAAAAGAGATGCAGAAGAGATCTGCCTCGTCGCCTCTGCTGATCAGGTCGCGCTCCTCCAAGTCGACAACCGCTCGCTTCAAGGGGAGCACCACGAGCTGATTGTGCTCCTCAAATAAGTAGGCGAAAAATCGCTGTGCGCAATACGACGCAACATTGCACATTACTTACATTCCACAAGCGCTCGACCGTACAATTGCCTGTCGAGGGGACGCGCTTCGTGTGCGCTCGGGTGCAGCTCCTTCCTGTACAGTTTTGTCACTGCACTCGACGCATGGAGGACGACACGGTGAAGAGCAGGACGTACCGACGAAGTTGTCACGCAGCCAGGACTGCATCACTTCGGTCAAAGCGAACTCCTTGCCTTTGTCTGAATAGCAACCATGGAAACGTTGCCGTCAGCTGAACAAATACGAAAATGTCACCTATGTAGATCGTCTCCCAGATGCCGAACTGGGCGACGGCTTCGGCAAAGACGTCTCTGTAGATACTGAAATGAAAAGTGGGCGACTAGACTAGTGCCCTTCAGAGACAACTTACACACACGCGACACACGCACGTCAAGTTGTTCTTGACCGGCATAACTGCGCCAGCCACCAGCTTCCGCGATGCGCCGTCAACCATGACCACGGTCGTGATGCCGATGAACACACCCTACATGTCAGAATGCCTCAACTTCCTAGGGTCCGCTCGCTGTGTCCTGTCTCGCCCGCCCCCGCCGCCCCCACCTGCCCCAAGTCCCCTCCCTTCGTCCACTCATCCTTCTCTTATCAGAGTGCGTGCATGCCAACTGTACCTTTTCGTTCTGGTCGAGCGAGGCACATTGGCCGAACGCGACCGCGTGCCTCGTCTTTGGGAGGGGGTTCCGGACCATGTTCGCTCCAGCTCGACGAAGCTCGACGTTCGGAGCGTCGACTTCTCGAAGAGTCGATGCTAGTTGCGTCTCTCCGATCGTCACGCCGTTGTGGGCCAAGAAGCCTTTCAGGAGCCTACGGCCGACACCTCCACCCATCTGAAAGGCGAGAATCGCGGGAGTTTCACTGCACTGCGCTATGCACCTGGCGAGCGGCTTCTGCGACGACGCCCCTGCGCTGCTCCGCTGTGAGCGGTGCATGCGCTCGCTTGTGCACGCCGTTCGCCTTGCAGAAGCGCTCCAAAGTCGCTCTAGAAACTGAGACGCCATATTCGTCGCGCAGCGCATCAGCTGCGTCGCAGCTCTTGAGCTGGCGGTCGACTATCAGTTCCTTGATGGCGTCGACGCCGACGACGTTCAACAGTTGCATTTTTGACGCCATCTTACCGTACCTGCAACTGTGATTGGCCCCGTTCTC
Source organism: Paralinhomoeus sp. GSCO2_6 (assembly GCA_030248085.1). NCBI lineage: Eukaryota > Metazoa > Nematoda > Chromadorea > Monhysterida > Linhomoeidae > Paralinhomoeus > Paralinhomoeus sp. GSCO2_6. The sequence goes on from JASAMY010000857.1 coordinate 7,970, forward strand.
GGTGGGGCGGATGGGGGTTCAGGACAACATGGGGGTGCGGTGGTTTGGGGCGTGGGGGGGTCCCTCGCCCAGGTGCTCAGTTTGGCCGTACCCACACCCTCCCCAAACCTCCCCCCCACGCTCCCCAAACCTCCACCCAGGTTGCCCTGAACCACCACCCAGACGCCCCCTTCCAAGTTTTGGAAACTTAATACTTTAGCCAAATACTGTAAAGCAAGAACTGGGTTCAAGTACTATTCGCTTAGGATCAGTCGCACGTACATTTGTATATGCCGACAAGTAGTTGAACGTTCGAATTCGAATGAAACACGCGACACCAATGCTTCATTGTCTAATGACTAAACGGGTTATCGCTGCTGGCGAACAAAGAGCTGTCGTCGCGATCATCACCACTGTACAACATCAATGGCGCTTCGGTGGGGGTGGGTGCGTGACGACTCGGGTTCGGCGGTGGCATTGGTCCGAACTGCACTTCGTACAGAGCCTGGCTCACTCGCGCTTTGAGCAGAAGCTTCTGCTGCTGGTTGAGCGACGCCATGTTCAGTGCCAACGAGGCGCAGAAGACCTCATCGTCCGCACAGACGGCTCGCGCGCCCTCCGTGCCGGTATCGCTAGTGGGCGTCGACGAAGCAGCAGCAGACGTTGACGTCACGCCGGCGGAACTGGCAGACGGAGCTGATTGCGGCCGCAACTGAGACGCAGTCAGGCGCCTGCCCACGACCAACGAGTGAGACGACACTCGTCTGTGTGACAAAACACGTGATTTGTTTATTGAATATCAAATAACGAGAATTTGTATCAAATTTGGCCGTGCAAGGCACCCACATCTGCTTTTGAAAAATCTGAGATTCACCCCCTCCCAGCTTGGATAACCAGTTACACCTCTGGAGTGACCCCATTGCCATATATGGTATACCATTGCCATATATGGTATATATGGTATAGGTATACCTCCTCTCGTGGACGTATGGGTCCAGCCACTTCAGGTGAGGCCACAGAACCCACTGCTTGATGTGGCGTCTGGGCTCAGCGGCGTCCGCTTCCTTCTGGCGCTTCCGGAACTTGCAGAAGTTGGCTCGGATTCTGTGCCACTCCATCCGCGCCTCCGCGGCTGAAGATGTGCGTGCAACATTCGGCTTGGCTGGTTACATGTGGTTGTTTTGATGGCGTGATCGCACGACACCCCCCCCCCCCCTCCGTGCTTTTTTTCTGTTTTTCTGTTGTATCCATCCGTTCTGCAGTTCCCACCCGACGCATGTGCCCACCCGCATCCGCCCCGGGGCTAGGTGTGGTTGATGTATCGACCGACGTGTCACTCACCGGGCCACTCGTGCTGGAAACTGTTCTCCTCCACCTCCTCCCACGCTGCGGTAGTTCCGCCCTCGTCACCGTACAGTTCATCATTGCCGTCGTAGAGCAGCGGCCGAGCCTTCACCAAATTCACGAGACGGATGAGACTGGCGTGCTCCTTTTGCGACTGAGCCAAAGGAGACGTGTTCAAAGTTGTTATACGTCAAATGAATGAACGTTAAAGCCCTTCACTCACCATTGCGGGCGTAAGCGATAGTCCGAGCAGGCCAAAGAACAACCACAACAACAACCGTTCGGGCAAAGGCTGCACCTCTGAGCTCTGAATGCGATGTGCTTACGCAGATCTGAATAGGAATAAACGTGCTGTGTCAGAGCTGCGCACGTGCAGAATAAGCGTAATGCACGCTTATTCTGCAGTTGTGCGTTTACTTTTACTTAAATGCTCTTTGCGCCAAATCCACTTGTTCGCCGCTTGTCACTGTTTCTTGTTGCGATTGTTTTTCAGATAATTTGAAAAATTTCAGAAGCCATTGTAATGGCGGTGCAGCCCAAGCAAGACCTCAGTAAGACGTTCACCATCGTCTACAATGACAGCGCACATCGTGCCGGGATGCAGCGCCTCGACGTGCGCGGTCAGCAGCTGACGCAAACCACGCTGGCGTCCGTCTGCGAGGTTTTGCTGCACTGATTTCAGTTCGTTCAATGATAAATTGTACGTCATGTTCCGCACCGCGTTTAGTTCGACCCGGCTACTATCTGGCTCGTGGCGACGACGGAGCGGCGCCAAGACGGTGACGCCCGAGCTCAGCGTCGAGAGGAACTGGTGATGGCGGACTCTGCCGGGTCGTTTCTCGCTGGTGTGCCTGACGGAGTGGTACACCTCAGCGTGAAAGGGCAGCCAACTGCAGTGGAGGGCGTGCGCGTCGCGGACCATTCGGCTCAGAACCGGTGTGTTCGTGAACTTTAATTCACTGCGATTTTAGCATGCGTACTGTCGTGAGTAACGTGATTACAATTCAGCAACGACCCGTGCCTTCGCGGGCTTGGCGAGCTGGTCGGTCGGCGCCGTCTGGCTGCCGAGAAGTGCAAAGCCCTGACGAGAGAGCTGACCATGCCGACGGGCACGCTTCGAGTATAGTTTCAATTCTCTCTTTTTTGTTGCATCGTACGAAGATCTCTTTTGTTATACATAGGTGTTCATCGCCGACGTTAACGGCGACATGAAAATCGAGAAGCGCGGCATGGACGGCCTGAAGACGTCCTTCACGTTGCGCCCGAACATGGGTTAGTTGCCCATTAATTAGGAATAGGAATAGGAATAAGCGTGCTGTGGCCTTAAGTGAAGAGATAGGAATAAGAGTAGGAATAAGCGCGCTGTAGCCTTCAGCGAGAATATAGGAATAGGAATAAGTACACATGTACATAGTCAATGGTTTTTGGCGTTTCAGGCTTCTGGGCCCAACACACTCGAGAGGTGAACAAAAAAATGGGGTCACTGCTGGGTCAGTGGGTCCTGGTCGACAGTCAGGGGTCCCTGCTGAAGGACGATGACGTGGACCCCGACGAGCTCTTCGACGAGTCGACAAGCAGAGACGTTGTCGCCGAGAAACAGAGATCGGTGAACAAGAACCATCCGCGCATCTTCGCTCTGTCTGCTTCTGACCAGGAGGTGAGAAAGTGTCTGCTACTGAACTTGTGCGTACGTTGAAGGAGCGTTGCACATGAGGCACACTTTCGCGATTGTTGCGTGTTCAGCTGCTGGCGGAGTACACGCGCTACGGAAAGCGTCAGCTGGAGGAGAGGCGCAAGGTGTGCAAGAAGCGCGCCTTCCTCAAGGTCCGGGAGGAGAACGACCGGCGCAAGGCGCTGAAAATGTGCGTCGACACGTGGGCGTGCACCTACTGCCTCCAGGTGAACGGGCATCCTTGCGACCGAACGCAGGAGGCGGTGCGTTTCGCTTTCTTCGTGCAGGTCGCGGACTCGCCCATGAAGTGCACTTCCTGCCACGCGATGGTCGGCTGCCTCACGTGTGTGGCGCGGGCGATGGAGAGCGGTTGGTAATGACTGTCTGTTCGCATGCGCAACTGCTACCGTGCTATTCGTGTCTGGCAACTAGACGCTCACCCCGTCTGCACGAAGTGCCGCGCCGACCTAACGCTTGACGAGCCGGCCACCGCGGTGCCCGTCAGCGACGTGCTCAAGGGCTTGACCGACCAACTCGATGTTCGGCGTCTTCAAATCGATGCTTGTTACGTACACGTTACGTAACTGTCGTGAGCAAATTATAGGTCCTCCGCCAGCACGACCGGCAGGCCTCCTCTACGACGGCGACTTCGATGCTGTCGGCCGACAGCGACTAGAGTCGGCTGCGACCGCAGGCGGCAGCATCCATACGTGTAACGATTCCTCCTGGTGCCGCTGCAAAGGTGCTGCACGCCTCCCCTCCCCCGCGTTAGCATGCGCCTGCGTCTGTTGCTTAATACCTATCTCGTTACGGTCGGTCACTTAGGTGTTTCTCCACAAAGCATACCTGTAACAGGGTGGGCTCTTGCGGGGCTTTGGGGCCCCCAATACTTTTCCAACACCCACCCAACTCCCCCCCGCAACCCCACCCAAGAATTTTTCCATAGGATTTTCACTCAGTCTAAAACGAGGAGCGAGTAACTGTTGGTGTTTTTAGGTGCTTTTCTGTGTTATGTGACCGTAAACTCCCCGAGTTCGGTCGCTTAGGCCCCCCACTCTGCCAGACCCAGTTACAGGCATGCCACCAAGCGCTCTAAACTCGTTCCGCTCCGCCACTTTGCTGAATTTTGTTTTGAAATCTCTTCCCCCCCCCACACGCACCATATGTACTCCGCTCAGGTACGGTCCCGTTGCTTTAAGTTTTTTTTTGGTTTTTCTGTCCGCTCGTTATCCCCCTACTGTAACGTACCGTAACTACTCGTTGTCGCTCCAAATTGCCTAGCGTGTCGCGTGTTGCGTAGAAAAACCGTTTTGCGTTGACGCAATGTTACACAGTGTAATCGGGGTACTTCGCTCACAAAGCGACAAGCGAGAGCAGACAACTGATCGTCATGTACACGTCGTCGTCATCTTCGTATGTGTATTGTATTGTTCGAAAAGCCGTCCGCAGCCGCCACAGGCAACCGCTGTCGCGCACAACTACATGTACTCTACATGTACTGCTCTACATGTACCTGTACATGTACCTACCTACTGCGTACTTTGTACGGTTTCTGAGCGGAATCCAGGGCTTCATCAGCAAGTACAACGTTCCCCAGTGGTTCCTATTGTGCGCATTGTCAGTGTCAGTCATTGTAAGTGCGCAAGCGCATTGTAGGTAGGTATGTCTGTACGCGCGCGCGAACAGCCGCCCGCCGCCCGCCCATGCAAGAGCAGTCGCGCACAACATACGCTTTACTCTCGACATGTACTGCTCTACGTGTACCTACTACTTCCTTTGTACCCATGTATGGACTACTCCGGTACATACATGTAGTACTGTACATACTACTGTAGATACATACATGTATCTACACGTACCTACTACGCTCGTACCTGCATGTACCTACTCGTACGTACATGTACCTAAGACGTCGCGGGGTTCTAAATCCGCCGCATCGCGCCGCATCGGGTCGCGTGACGCGCGGCGTTCTCAAATAATTTGCGTCGCGTCGCGTTCCCTCTAAAAAAAATGAACGAAAATTACCAAACTACGCATACAAATTTGCTCCTCACATTCATTTGTCGCAGTCTTAGAGGCACGCGGGCGATAATTGTATTGCAAATTTGTCGCAAAAACGAACGCGACGCACCAAAGGCAGCTTTATCGCGCGCAAATTCACGCGGGAGCGCCGACGCGATGCGCCCGCCGTTTGAGGGTCGAATACCTGGATAGCGGTGGTCTCGGCCGCGGCGGCGGCCGCTCCTCGTCTTGTCAACCGACGTCGTCGACGACGACTGACTGATGAATGAGGAGGGATTCTTCTCCTCTGCCGTCGTCGTTGTCGATCCCGGCAGGAATGCGCGCCGCCGCGGCGCGTCGTCGACGTCGGCGAAACGGGACGCCGGCCTTGCGGAGCGGGCGCGCGCGCGCGCCGCAACGGTTTACGAGGCGCGCGCTCGCGTCGCCTCTGGAATGTGGCCGCTCCCCCTCCGCCGTCGCTGGCGACGAGTGTCGACGACTGAACGGGGACGAGCGGACCAACAACTCGCGTCGTTCGGTGTGTACGAGCAGAGCGCCTAGTCAGTGTGCCTGCGCGTGCGCTCCCGCCCCACTGTTCAGCCCCGCGCTCGTTCCCCTCCTACCTACACACACCTGTGTGTCGGCTTGCGTGCGTGCGTGCGTGCGTTCGTTCGTGTGTGTGTGTGTGTGTGTGTGTGTGTGTGTGTGTGTGTGCTAGATTGCCTGATCGCGTCGATTTGTTCGTGGACAACACTGCTGTTCTCCTCCCCTCGACGGCGTTTGCGGACTCAAAATGAAAGAGAAAGAAATCGCTGCGCGCCACCCTCGACTAATACCATTTGTCGCCGTCGCCCTGTCGGCGACGAGCGAGGAGCGATACTCGAGAAGTCGTGATGTCCGCCGCCGGCGACGCGTGCCCGATCGTCCCATGAAAGCGGCCGCGTTCGGAGCGCAGGCGTGCGTGCGCGCGCGTGCTCGGCTCGGCGGCGCGCGCAAGGATCCTTTCATCAGCAGCAGAGGAGAGGCATGCGTCGCCATTGCGCTGCCGGCGTCGTCGACAGAGTCATGCGTTGGGTTCTCCGTCGCCTGACTCAGGAATCGCGTCTCAGCCACTCGCGCGCGACGCGAATCACCGCTGCCGACGACGACGACGGATGGAATTTGGCCGCTTCGCCGACCGTCGTCGTCCTCGTCGTCTTGAAATTCCACGCCGTCCGTGTGCGAAGGAGAGATTGCATCTCGCCCGTGTCGGCGCGCCGCGCCGGTGTGGTCCTCGTCGTTGTCGTTTGCGCGCGTGTTTTCGTTTGGCTTTGCTGTGGGTTGTTTGCCGTCGGCTGAGCCCCTCACCTAGCCGTCCGGCCGACGTCCTTTACATAATGACATTTTTGAGATGCCTTTTGGCCGCTCGCTCGCTCTCGCAGCCGACGATGGCGCGCGGCGCTCGTTGAGCCGACAGCGCCGTCGGCGGGCCCGCAGCCGCAGCAGCGCTGCCATAGGCTGCGCTCCACAATCCCAATGGCGCGTGTGGAGTGCAACCTTCACCCAGATAAGGCTGTTACGGGCCGCCGACTGTACGGCCCCCAACGGCGTCGACGGCTTTCGCAATTTGGCGGCTGTCGAGTCGACCACTGACTGACTGGCTGGCTGCCTGTCTGTCTGTCCGTCCGTCTGTTTTGTCGCGTCTAGGGCGCGCCTCCTCGCGCGCAACTGGAGTTTTGTTTGAGATCCGCCCGGAATCCGGCGCTGTTTGTTTTTCCAGAATGCAAGAAATGGAGACCGATCCAGGACACCGGTCTGACGACAACAACAATGTGCTTCGTAGACGGCAGTGTCAACAGCGGCGAAAAATCGACGGCGACGACGACGACGATTTCTCCGACATGGCTGGCCCGTCCACGTCCAGCTTGGCACGTGTCGTCAGCGAGTCGGATGTATCTGCCCGTCTGGCTAAGGGCAAGGCGCGGATTCGATTGCAGCTGCTGAATCGACAGTCCTTCCCTATGATCCTTGACTGGGTACGCCCGCATTCCACATTTCCAAAAATAGCAGTTCACTCTTTCGCAATTGTACCCACGTGTGCAGAAGCGCTGCCGGACACGAGACGTGGTCGTCAGCGCCTGCGCAGAGGCCGCCGTGGCCCAGGCGTCCATTTTTGGACTGGCCGTCTTTGCGGGCAGCGAATTCCGCTTTCTGGACGAGGATTTGCGCTTCGCGAAGGCGCTGCCCAAGTCGTGGCGCGCTTCCGCGGCGGTGCGTGCTCGAATCAGTGCCTCGTCGACGCTGGTGGCGCAACCGCGCTTCCTGTTGCAGCGATGCACGGACGAAGGCTTGGTTGTTTATCTGCGGGTCAAGGTCTACCTCGATTACGTGCGCTTTCTCAGGCGAGTTCCCTGTCCCACTGCTGGAATGTGTGGACTGCACTCACAAATACACACTCGGAGCAATCCGACGTCCTGTGCATGCATTCGTGCACTTGCTCGCACGCATACCACACATGCCTACGTACACGTCATTTGCAAACTTCGAGATTGCTCATGGATGATACGCACGCATACAAGGATGAGCAATGTACGTGCACTTTGTATCATGTGGAGCTAGCCAGTGACAGTAATCGTCACCTTGGCTTGAGCAGATGCCCTCTGTTCTAAATATCTTTTAATTTCAGGTGCTCCGCTTCGCTCAATCACTATTACCGGCAGCTGCGCGAGAACCTGCTGGGTCGTTGGCGGCGGCCGACGCTGGTCCCGGAGGAGCGCTGCTGGGAGGTGGCGGCGCTGGCGTTGCAGGCCGACTTCGGCGACTTCGACACCCAACGGCACGTCGACGCCTACTTCGAGCCTGCCGACTATCTGCCCGACTGGGTGAGTTCCACTAGCATGGCCACCCAAAGTGCAGCACCATGAGGATGCAACCCGCGTTCAGGTGCTCCGGCAGCGCGACGCCTCGTTCGCGCAGTCGTCGCTGAGTCGGATGCACGCCGAGTTGTCCGGCTTGGCGCCGGACGAGGCGCGAGTGCGGTTCTGCCGCGAAGTGTCGCGCTCGCCCACCGCGCTCAACCAGCACCTCTTCCGACTCGCCTCGGCCAAGAACGGCGCCGACGACGTCTCCGTCGGCGTCGCCGCCAGAGGGCTCGAGGTCACCAACGCGCCCACGGCTGCAGCAACCGCTGCCGGCACCGCCACCTTCCCTGGGCGGACGAAACCGCTCCTGACTGCGGCCAGCCGATTTATCATCTGGCCCAGGATCACAAAGCTCTCTTTTGAAGTGCGTGCGTGCCTGTGGAATTAAACTGGCTTTTACACCTTTGAAGCTTTTTTATGTGCAGTGTACATTTGTAGGTACGGATGCGCTCGCGCGTCCCAAAACGATTTTTTCATGTTTATTTTTTCAGAAGCGAAAAATCACCATCGTCGACGTGGTTGGCTCGAAGCTGACGTTTTACGCGAGCAGCGAGGAGAAAGCACACTACGTGCTCGACCTCTGCCGCAACGTGCACCAGCGGCTGCTCGGCCTCCAAGCGAAGTTCTGGGAGGCGGTCGAGCTCGAGCGACAAGGTGATTTCAAACACCAAGTCCTGTCCGTCTCGTCCCAAACGTTCTTTTGCGTTTACTGCCTGTACTGATAACACGCGCATGTCTGCATACCTGCATCTTTTTTCAACGCATCGTAAATAAACAAGGCGTTGTGCCAGAGCGCAAGGGAACGAAGGTCACCTGTTTCAGAGACGCGGCCGTTCCGAGAATCCTACGTGGCCGGGGACGCTGCGATCGTCTGGCAGGAGGGCGGCTCGCTCCGGCCGGCCGTCGACAGGCGCGTCAGCGTCGCCAGCACCGCCACCACTTCCGGCGTCGTCAGCGATCGACTCGCCTCCAGCGAGACAGCGCGTGCGTAGGAAGTCGGCCTGACGACGGACGCGCGACTCGTTTTGACGTCACACGGACCGTGTCGACTCATTTCCAGTGACGGGCACGCCGCCAACGAGCGCCGTGAGCGACGACAGCGGAGTGCAGCGGCCTCAGCAGGGCGTCTCTCCCGACTCGGGCATCGTCCACCCGTCCCTCGACGGCCAACTGTCGAGAGAGTCCATCGTGGCTGGAAGCATGCCTTGCATCGGCTTCGCCGCCGCCGCCGCTGCCACCGTCGAGGAGGACAACGACGAGCAGGAAGACGAAGCGGACGGAGCGCGTCGACGACTCAACGAGCTCTCGTTCGAGGCGAACCGACAAATTTCCGAGTATATCGGCTCGTGCGCCTCGCTGACGAGGGACGCAAGCTCCTCGCCCAGACGCCCTGGAGCACCCAACAAGCTAACGAGCGCGAGCGTCGTAGCGCTCTTCAAGGTCTGTCTTTATTTGGACATTTTATATGAATTTAGACTCTTAAAACTGTGATTTAGGAAACCTCGGACAACACGACACAAACGGACTTTGAAGCTGCTGCTACAGTTCCGAAACAACCGAAGTCGGTGTCGGTGAGGCACTACCGAGTGGTGACTCCGCTGCATCCGTCAACGCCCGCTGTGGAGGAAGCTCCGCTACACTGTTCCAACTGCGGCTTGGACGCCGTCGTCGCCTCTCCGTCGGCGGTTATTCCGCTCGGCGCCGCGGAGTCGACGGTTGCCTCGTCGAGGGCACTCTCCACCGACAGCAGTCGATCCGCGGGCCCACCCAGCCATCTGCCTCCACCGCCTCCACCTAGCTACAGACAATTCGCCAACGCGGCGCCTCGGATTGGCACCGGCAGCGAGCAACAGCTCAATAGTTATGGGCACCAGCAGCAGGCGCCGACGCCTGTGGTCGAGCCTGCATGGTACAGCGGCCTGCGCGACCCTCCGGACTACAGGAGGAGTCTGGCCGCTCCCCCGTCCGAGCACATGTCGTCCAACGGCTCGCTGGCGCAGCCGACACTTTCGTCGTTGCCCGTCCCGCCGGCCTGGACGCGGCAACACGGTTCCGCCTCCAGCGGTGAAGCCTCGACCGTCTCCGAGGCGCAGAGCTCCGCCTACAGGGCGGTTCCCGTCGCCGTGGGTCAGCAGCAACAGCGGCTCCATCAGCCGCCCCATCAGCCGCGCAAGACGTCGACACCGAGCGCCATGACGACGGCGGAGGTGGAGCGCCTCCTGGAGCGGGCGCACCTGACGCAGGAGTGGCGTCGTCGACAGCACCAACTGCAGCTGCAGCAGCACCAGCAGAAGATCACGCGCGCCGGCGCCTGTTCGCTTCGCGAGCCGCCGCCCTACGTGGAGGCGGTGGCGCAGAAGCACCGACGCGCCCGCGACGCGCGCTACACGACCGTCGCCGGCGAGGTCGACCCCAAGCTGCTGGAACTCGCACGCCAGACGGTCGCCCACTTCGGAGCCCATCCCGTGAAAAGCGAGCCCGAACTCACCGTGGAGGTGCGTGGAACTCGGGCGCGAGTTCAGTTCACGCTCACTTGTAAGTAATCGACAAAAAATATTTCAGGCGGAAATGCCAAGACTCTGTTCGTCGGAGTCGACTTCGCCCAACAACGGCCGTTGTACGGGCGCGACCGCCTTCAGCGTTGTCAACAGCGCCGACGCCAGTCCTGGCTACCATGAGGTCGGGGCGAATGGCCTCGTGCTCTCGGACATGGACTTGACGTCCTGCCGAACGGGCAGCAGCAGCGGCACGAAATACGTCAAGAATGCGTCTTGCGCGGCGGGTCGACGTTACGCCGCTCCCGAAGTGTGCGCGCCGCCGCCAGCGAGCAGTGGCAGCTCGGCGCACCAGCAAGCTCGCAACAAGGCGAACATCTACCGGGCGCGCAGCATGCCTGGCGGTCCCAAGCGGGGCGTGGGCGCTCCAGCCCTGGCCGACGTGGGTCAGCAGCGGTCGTTCGAGCAGCGCGACTCCTCGCTCTACTTCGGCGAGTGGGCGACGCGGCTGAGTCGCAACGAGACGCCCTTCCTGAAGGCGCTCTGCCACGAGGCCTGGAAGCAGTCTCAGTCCAGTCTGAGAGACGACGACACGTCCGTCGTGCTCGCGGCAGCCGGCGGCGCCCCGTCCTCGCGGGAGAGAGCGAGACCGCCCGACCTCGACCTGGCGGCGCAGCAGCCTCCGCCGCTGCCAACGGTGCCGCCTCCGCCAGCCGACTACATGGCGTACGCGCGCCCCTCGCTCTACACCATCCAGTCGGAAGCGACCCTCACCGTCGACAGTCCCCCGCCCTTCGGGGATTTTATGAGCGCCGCGCCGCTCTACTTCCCCACGCAGAGTCCGCTCGCCGGCGCCTCCTTTCCCGCGCACGCGTCGTCCTCCGCGCACGAGCACAGGTGCGACCTACACTGTACTGAATGCGATCTCTGGATGCACGCTTTCGTATTCGTTTAGTCCGACTTCAAGCGGTGTCTGGTATCGCAACTCGGAGCCGAACCTCTACGGGCTCGAGGTGAGCAACGAAAGCGAGGCGCGTCGGGCGCCGCCCGCCTACGGGGATCTGGTGCCGCGTCGGCGCACGGCCGAGGAATCGCCCGTCTGCGCCTACTGATTCTCTTGGCCGGAGAAGTAGTCAAGCCGAGGAGAGAGAGAGCCCTCTAGCTTCCGTGCGACGCCGTGTACAAAGGCCCAAGTTCGCGTGGAATGACAAGACACAGAAGATGACAGTCGAGTGTCGCGTCCGTCTATTTGTTCCGTGTGCGCGCTCTCTCGCTCGCTCGCCTCGCCCGCCGCCTACTGTGTACCGTGTACGCAGCCGTCGTCGTCGTCGTCGTCGTCGGCGACGTTGGTTTTCGTCCTTTCATTCCATGAGCCGAACCCGATTACCTGACGCTTAGAGTTGAAGCCAGTCGTACAATTGGTGTTTATCGCGCCTCTCGCCTGTGTGTTGCGCGCGACCCGCTCCCGTCCGTCCTCGCAACTGCCAGCTTCATGTTGCTTCGTTTCTCCGCGCAAGTACAGGCAGGCACCTCGCTCCTTCTTCGACTAGCGCAGACCTGCTTAGCCGCACGACAACGCTCATCCGTCTGCCCGCAGTTGTGACACCGCGTTTCCGCTTCCGCTCTCGCCCCTCCCCACGCCAACGATTGTTTTCTTACGACAGGCCGCGCAGTCTCGCGCCGCCCTCTCTGTACACGTTTACAGTTCGAAGCTTCGAAGCGAGACCTCTCGGCAGCAGAGCAGCCGCACGCACGCACGCGCCCAGTACGTGTCAATGAGTCACCACTGCACGGTGTCGGACGATTTTTTTACGGCTTTACACTGCAACAACCAACGCATTTTACGACCATATATTGCAGCTGTTAACGACGCCACCGCCGTTTGTCATCCTGTCGTATTTTGTGTCAACTGGTGACGTCGGCAAGTAGGCGCTGTCGCAGAGCGGAGTTTCGAGTGTCTCTCTCGCCCACACGTAGAGACAAAGGGAGTCGGCGCGGCCTGCGATCGTCAACAGGGCGACAATGACCGCCACGCCGGGGCCAGAGTGAATCCTTGCAGGGGAGCGGTAGCGCCAGCGCGTCGTCACGTGGCCTGGCTGGCGCGGCAAAACTCGATGCAGCCGGCGGGCTCGTGCGCGCCTCGTTAAATTCGCGTCTCGGTCACGAGCGAGGCCCTGTGTTTACGGAAGCGCGTCGGACCGGAGAGCCCAAAATCGGCGTCCTGCGCGATTGGGTGACATTTCGCCCCCCGACATTTCGCCCCCCGACATTTCGCCCCCGACATTTCGCCCCTGCGACATTTCGCCCCCCGACATTTTGCCCCCACGACATTTCGCCCCCCGTCAATTCGCCCCCTGTCAATTCGCCCCTGCGACATTTCGCCACCCGTCATTTCGCCCCCGTCCCGTGTTCGATTGTCCCCCCAGTGTCAGAATTTCTTGTCACAACGAAATCGCAAGCGCAAGCGCATAAATACTAGCACAGCAACAACGCGAGAGAGCTACCGAACGAATACTGTCAAACATAGAAGAGGCGAAACAGAATAGAGAGCGGCGAAACAGAGCAGTGAATAATTAACGCAACACCGTACACGCACTCGACAGACAGTTTACGCGCGCACGAGAGACTTTGCGCAACAGGAGTTTACGCGAGCTGAATGGTGCGAGCGATGGCACGGAGAATGGAGGGGAGGGCGGTTGGCTCGGTCGAGGACAATGGTCTGAAGAGCCTTGCCCCTCCTGACGAACTTCTCATTCCTCCCGACCTTGAAGGTGCCTTGCGCGGCTTGGACGAGGCTGAGCCGCTGGAGCGCCTCCTCTTTCTGCAGCGCTTTCAAAAGCTCCACAGGGACGCGCTTTTGTTGAACAGATGCTGCAAGGCATTGTGCCAGCCCTCGACGTGGTTGTTCGTCCTAAAGTTGCGCGAATTACATTACATTACGCGAACCACGGCGAAGCGGTGCCTGGAAGCGCTACCGTGGCAACTGCTGCAGCGTTCTCTCATAGCAGTTCAAATGCGCAGAGGGAACTTGGGCGCAAGACGGCCGGTTTCGCAAGCTAGGGATCCATTCCACGTCGCCTCGAAGTAGTTGTAGAGCGGCTCGGCGTCATCGGGCGCAGCCTGCTGCAGCAGCTCCCAGCACTCCACCACCTCGTTGGACCGGAACGAACCCAACCCCCACCACCACCCCACCCCCACAACAGCCCAAAATCGGCACTGCCCCAGATGGTAGTTGCATCTACATACAATGTAAATTGTCAAGTTCAGTTGCACGCAATGCGCGAGGATTGGGGTGCCGCCGGCACCAGCGTCGATTCGAGTCAGATCAATCGCGGACGCGGCGCCGTCTCTCATCGCGCTGTCGCCGTCGGCGACAGAGATCCGCGGAGACGGCGGTTGAGTGGACAGGCTCGCCTTCGCCACCCGCCGACGCCGCTGAGCCGCCCCGTGTCGGAGTCGGGCGGTGTGCTGCGCTCGTCGCGGCGACTCGCCTCTAATCGGGGCCGTTTTTCTGCACGACGACGGCCGCAATCGAGCTGTTTGCCGTGTGTGTCGCCGAGTCGCGTACTCATTGACTGACTGACCGCCCGCCGTCTCCCGCGCGTCCCCTCTCGATCGAAAACCAGACCGACAGGCGCGGCGACGCCTCCCCCAACCGCCTACAAACATAGATTAGCCGACGCGGACAATTGCTCAGCTTTTCGTTTTAGTCGACGACTTTTCGTTATGCGATTTCGGCCCGACCGCTGAGAGAGAACGACGAGCAGTCAATATGAGAGGAATTAGTTGCGCCTTCGTCTCGGCCCTGCTTCTTGTGGCGCGTCTAGCAAGCGGTCAAGGTCGTGTCACACTCGCGCGTGGTGACGCACAAGGGAGGTTCCGTCGCGAAGTTGCAGACGCTGCCGAACAGACTCCCTGTACCTCTTCTGCGCGCGTCGTTGGTGTTGACGGCAACTCCTACCAACCGCGCTGCACCTCATCAGGTTTTCTGTAGCTTTGGGTTTTTGCTCGCATTCTACCGACGCGCAACATTCAGGCTACTTCAACCTGATTCAATGCCGTGACGACGAGTGCTGGTGCGTCGACCCACTGTCCGGGCACGAAGCGCCCCTGTCAAGAGTGGATTCGTCGAGAGCACTGAAATGCCCAGGTAGACAAATTTTGACATGGAATGGTTCAGTTCTGCGGGCACGCTTCTCTCCTACTCAGCGTGCATCCAATCACTGGCGAAGTTGCTGCGTCGCAAGCTGGTGTTCGCGATCGGAGCTTTGCCCAGGTGTCTATCCAACGGTGAGCACGCTCTTGAAGGGAGCCAATGATTGTCCGGACCATGCTTGTCCGTTGCCAGGACTGTTCGCGCCCAAGCAGTGCAACCCGAGCCACGAGCAGTGCTGGTGCGTGGACACGCAGACGGGACGGAGAACCAACGACGACAGCTGCGAGCGACGAAGCGTCGTCACCACGGAGGAGACGTTCGACATGACGGTGCTCAAGGGTCCCTGCGCTCAGAACGCTCAGAGGGCCACTAGCAGGGACAAGGGTGACGAGCTGGCCTGCACCAAGCACGGTCCGCATCTCCATTACGATTGCGACTACGACTGTAGGAGTTGGAAAATCTTTCTCAGGCTACTACGAGCTCGTCCAGTGCTCTGCTTCGGCGGGCCTTTGTTGGTGTGCGGACGTCGGCAGCGGCGTAGCGTTTGCGGGCACGTTTTCCCTGCAGACGGACGCAGCTCCCGAATGTCCAGTCTGCCTGAGAGCCGTATCGCGCGCCTACCGCGACGGCGCGCCGCCGCCCGGCCGCTTCGTACCCAAGTGTAGGCAGCCGACAGGCGACTTCGATCCTCTCCAGTGCCACCCGGGCACGGGACAGTGCTGGTGCGTCGATCCCAGACATGGAGAGATGATCGAGGGCACCTTGAGACGTTTGGAGAGCACAGCTCCTGATTGCGCCAACATAGGTACCTAGGTGCTGTATACTTCGAACAGTTACGATTCTTGACGATAATGAATTTGTTTGCAGGCCCAGCAGTAGCGGAAGTCATCGACCAGGTGCCGCCACCGTCGAAACCGAAGCGCAAGTTCCGGCCTTCGATCGGTGCCAAGTCTTTGCCTGCAGCACAGCACCGCTGCACGCTTCCCAAATCCGACGGAGAGGGCGGCTCGCCGGTTGGACGAGAGTTCTTCTTCGACCTCGCCCACTACGAGTGCCTCGCGACCGGCTACTCCGGCAAAGGGGCGGCGGGCGACGTCGAGAATCGCTTCGTCAGCTATGCCGACTGCACGCACGCGTGCAAGCTTCGTGAGTTGTGCACATACCAACGTCAGCGACATCAGGAACCGGGCGGACTGTTGGCTTTCGATTCAGCGGACGGGCGCACGTGTGCTGGCAACACGGGCCCAGTGCAAGGGCAGGACGGCGAAGCGCTTCTCTGCGGCTTTCCCGACAACACTTGCCCGTCTGGCTCGGTCTGCCGCAACGGCGCCTTCTTCGGATCTTGCTGTGACGCACGCATTGAAGGTGACCGCGAACGCAGTCCTCACTGCGCCGCCTGACAACTCGCAACGCACCGAAATGTTCAGAGATGTACGAAGAGAACTACAGGCCGACCTGTCCGGCAGGCGGCCGAGTCGTCAAACACGACATCGGCGGCTTTGAGATCACACTGCTCGGCTCTGCCTGTGAGGATCAGTTCTGCCCACAAGGATCGACCTGTCACGAAGGCAGTATCTTCTCCTTTTGCTGCAGCCCAGGTGTGAAGCAATAGAGGCACCGGTTTGCCCTGGGCAAGGTGGTTTTATTCAGCGCCACTAGCACAAGACTCTCCGGCCGTTCAACTCCATGAGGTGCCCAAGCCAAAAGCTGAACACGCTGAAGTTGTCGCCTCCAATGGACTGGCGCGGTGCTCGCAACATAAAGATGCTGGGAACTGCAAGGAGAATGAGCTTCAATGGTTGGTAGTTGGGAACCTTGCTAAAGAACCCGCTTCACACCATCTCATTCAGGTTCTTCTCTGAAGCGGACCACGAATGTCTGGCCTTTTCTTACTCTGGTTGCGGAGGGAATGCAAACCGGTTTCCTAGCAAGTCCGCCTGTGACACCGGTTGCAAAGCACGTATGTTTTACCCCAAACGGCGTGCATTGGTACCGTAAATCCTCCAATAGAGCCCCCAATAGTGCCCCGAGTAAGGCAAGGTTGAAAGTATGGTGTCCCCTTCCAACAGTGCCCCAGGGGGTAAGAGGTATGTTATGCCATGTGCCTTTTATGGGCAACGATAAAGTGGTAGGAATAAAGTGGTAGGTACCTACATATATATATCGTGTATACACACTACTACTAACCAATAATAGTATATTTTAGCCACAATTAATGGTAAATCAACCACTAAATGGGAAAAGTGATCAAAAGCACCGAAAAATCGTCAATTCTGTCTGACTGCGAGATTGGCATTGCCATTCAAAATTTTTAGGTGGAAAGTATAGAGCCTCCTCCTTCGAATAGTGCCCTGGGTAAGGCAAGGTTGAAAGTATAGTAACACGGGGGCACTATTGAGGCATTTACGGTATCTTGATACATTAACTCTTTTTAGAGGACACGCCGGTGTGCGCTGGGAACAGGCCCTCGTACAAAAAACCAGAGACAGACGAGTTTACCATTTGCGAACAAAACCAAGATTGTCCTGAAAACTACGTTTGTCGCATGGGAGCATTCTTTGGTTCTTGCTGCGACATGAACACAGAAGGTACACCGTACATAGGGTGTAACTGCTGATGCTAAGAGAATGCGAGTGCTGCACGACTCTTTAGAACTGTATCATCAAAACTACGACCCAATCTGCCAAGGGTTTGCGAACGATTCACTTGTCGACTTCGACGCTGGTGGTTACAAAATGCCACTATTGGGCAAAGACTGCGACAATTTCTGTCCAAAGGGATCCACGTGTCAACAAGGAGAACTATTCGCTTACTGCTGCAAAGGTACTTTCGGCGGGATATGCAAATTCACACGTTATAGGTACAGCTGCACTATGCACTGTAGGGTCGACCTTCAATTGGAATACAACACCAGACGCTTGATGACACTACCAAACAAACGAGGCCCAGACCGCTTTTTACCGTAAATCGCAGCAACGCACTACTGCCTTTATCTTTGTTCTTTGCTTTTGCTCAAGTCCTTTGAGACAAAACATCCAACATGCTGGCTCTGAACACTGTAGCAAATTGCCTCCTCATAATCTTTCTCTTCCAAGATGAAGTAGCTGCAACCGCGACAGCCTCGCATTTCGCCAGGTACACATATACAATGTAGAACGATGTTGCAGGCGACTCGGCCCCTGCTGAGTCACCGCCGCTGATCAGCAAAAAGAACACTGCACAGTGTTTGATGCCTCTGGATGTGGGTTTCATTCCAACTGCAATGTCGCCCATGAATCGGTTTTATTTCGACGCGGTTACCGGGGTCTGCGTTCCGTTTCTGTATTACGGCTCATCACCAGCGGTCGACAGCAACAATTTTGAAAGCATCCAAGCGTGCACGGCCGCATGCGAAGGGGGCACGTCGCGTTTATTGAACGAATCATTTTATATGGTATGATAAATGCAATGCCTGCAAATTTAGTGTCCATCATTGGCAGTCAGGCCAATGAAGACAGATCGACGCCACAGTGCTATGAGTCGCCACCAATGACGGACAACGACTGTCACTCCACTATCACCAGTTATTCCACACGATGGTTCTTCAATGCTACTGCCGATCTCTGTCAATCGTATGAGTTTGAAGGATGCGGCTTGGCAGCTAGCCTTCACGACAATAGCTTTGACAAGATCGAAGACTGTAAAATATTTTGCAACGTTGGAGCACCTCAAGGTATATTTTTTCAAATTTTTCGAGCATAAATTGTTGGAACGTGTCCACGGTAAGCGATGTTGGCTTTCTTGTTTGTGTGGTGGTAATGAACAGGCGCGCAGTGCGTGGCTGCGAAAGTTTGAGCTTTCAGAACCGTTGGTGCACTTGAAAATGCTATCCATTATGGGAACGCAGGATTCCAACTGTCCAGCAGGATGGCAGAGCAGCAAGTCTAATCTCACTGGTGAGCCCCTGAAGTGCCAGAAATCCGGTGGCGATGTATGCCCCAATGGCACCATGTGTCATCAACCAGGAGAAGCCGACGGTTACTGCTGCGCGTTTACCAAAGGTGAATTCAAGTATCCGTGATGAATTGATGGATTGCGTCAATGTCCTGCACAAATAGTGCTCCTTTTATGTAGCGTGTATCTGCTGCTCTCATTCTGTCACTGCTATTCCCACTTCACTGTTATTGATACCAATGCCATTGTGTTTTGGTTTGTTTGCAGAATGGAAAACGGCGAATTTCTCTCTACCCTCAATGGAAGCACCAGAGTGCAACGAAATGGACGTGTACAGCAACTGCACTGACTATCTTCAGTACGCCACTGGGAATTCAACCGTGAGTCTGTATGTACGCCAGCTGCACTGACTACCTTTAGTAGGCCATTGTAAACTTATTGCAAATCAGAAATCAGAAAGTCGCCGTGACAAACGCATGTAAAGTACCCACGCAGCAGGCACGCGCGCAATTGAGCGCAATTATCTCCTCTAGAACTTGGCCAAGTTGGGCGTTCTCCTATTCACAAGCTCTTCCGAACAGAACGCAGCCGACTCGGCCTGCTCGGCCGTGCTTGCGTACGAAGGCTGCGTGCAGCAGGTGGCCGAGGAAAAGGGCCACGTCGGCTGCGTCAAACAATGGACCAAGAGCCACACACTGGCCGACGACCTCTGTGGTGGTGACAGCAACCTGACAGATCTCTGGCACAACAACAGGGCGTGCATCAAGGAACAAACCAGTCAGCCTGAGCTCAGGCGGTGCCATAGAGAGCACGGGCAACGAATTGAAAACGCTGTCAATCAGCAAAATCAAATGGTAACTCCTACTTTTACAAGCGTACGGTACTGCTGCAACTATTTGATCAATCGGATTAACGTGTAGTTCACCGCACGCAAAAATTGTCGATAGATGACGCACAATTTCAATTTCAGGCCACGTGTCTCTATATGAAGAACTATGCCGACTGTTTAGTCGATGAATTGGAGAGACTGTGCGGTGAAGAAGCTGTGCAACTGCTGCAACAAATTCGAAAACGGCAGGTACAGTACACTTTTTCACAAGCTCGACGCAAGCGCTCAGTGCAAATATGACTGCGAGACAACTACCTACATAGAATGCTCATACATACATGCGTACATGATGATGATGTACACATCTACATAATTGCTTCATTAACACATTCAGTGGAATGGTTTGAATTGTCAGCTATACGCTGCTGATTTACCAAGAAGCAATACAACGCGACACAGCTGGCGTCTGAACGAGATAAAGAAAACGATACTGTCAACTGACACCGCGCAAGCTGCATCTGGAACAGCAAAAAGAAGTAATGCGTACGCGTATGAGTAATTCAGACCGCTCCAGACCATGTGTGAATTTCGCCACAATGTGTAGTTGGGCGATGTTTGTGACAATCCGCGATATTTACATATGTAGCCTAGCCTTGCTTAAAAAACTCACTACAAAATATCAGCAATCAATTTCAATATCTCAACTCTACACTCGTTCAGACTGCCAGGCTAAACATGACGCTTTCTTACTGCCATCTGGTCGCGACATCACACTGGTTGGAGCATACATTCCTCAATGCCAGCCAAACGGTAGCGTTGATATTATGTATTACAGTTTTTAGTATAATTATTTACACGCATTTACGTTTTTTTAATATTACCAAATACTTTGTACAACTGTAGGTGACTACGAGGCTACTCAGTGCCACAGTTCAACTGGCCACTGCTGGTGTGTCAATGAGATTACTGGTGAAGAAATGGAAAGCACACGTGTTCCTGCTGGTCAACGACCCATTTGTGGTGGTAAGCTACAGAACATTCCGAATTGTGAACATTGTACGATGTCCTAAATTGTGTTTACGTAAACGACTCTGTGTGGGCAAATTGCATTTACCATAAATCCTCCAATAGTGCTCCCCACGCACTATACTTGCAACCTCTCCTTACCCGGGAGGCACTATTAAAGGGGGGTACTATACTTTCAACCTTGCGTACCAGGGGCACTATTGGAGGGGGTCCATTGTAGGATTTACGGTATCCTTGATAGACTCTCTTCTCACCCGACTAAAACTTGTCATTTCAGCCTGTCACAAAGAGCTCCTGGACAATAAGAAAAACCAGACTGCGCACTCACCAAGATGTCAAGAAAATGGAAAGTTTGAGTCAGTGCAGTGTCAAAATGGAACCTGCTGGTGTGTCGACGAGGTACTGCATATAGGTGACCACTACGCGGCCACTAGAAAGCAAACGTACTGATTCCCGTTCAGAATACGGGTAGAATTGAAAGAGGAACCTTGGCTTTACCAGGACAGCAGCTGCCAACATGTGGAAGTGAGTTCATTCTGCAATACTGTCCGCCGTGACTACTGTTGTGCATATACCTAGGTGAAAAGCAGCCCAACTGTGCAAAACAACCGTGGAAACGGACCTGTCTTCCAAATGGACAACCACCGGAGAACGTCATAGGGTACGGTATATACAGTATACAACTGTCTTCTCATTGCGATTCTTGCCAACTCGATTTTCCAACTTCTAGATTCTACAAGGAGGATGACCGATGCAAGTCGTATCTACACACGCACTGCGCAACCGAAGGTCCGCAAGTTATTCTCTCCATTGAAGAATGTGAACGAATCTGCCTAACTCTTAAAATTCCGTGACGTGCATATTCGATTTCGGGTGCTATGGCACTTGTATTTGTTTGTTTTTTTCGCCTCCTGCGGCACAGTCATGACAATTTGTTTTTTCTGCTGGTACGTTTCGTCTCACCAACAAGACCACCAACAAGACTGCAACTGACAGGTCCACAGGCTATTGGCCCGATTCAACAATTCTTCAATGCTAACTACACGTTTGCATTCTTTCAAAAATCCTCAATTGAGCAGCAGTGCGGAAAAAAGGGCCCCATTTGACAGGTGAATCCATCAGGACACGCATCATCCTCTAGTCCTGCACACGATTGCAGCTTTTCTGTTCCAGGAATTAGAAACTCCGCCTCGCCACTTCCACATGGAGAGCCATCCACTAAATTTCAATCAGTAATCGATACATTGCGGATGCTTTGCACAACACTCAGCAGCACTTACTGATCTTAGGCTCCTGGGTTTGCACTCGCATAGGTGGAACGGTTCCAGTGTCGAGTCGCAGTTTCACAGAGTCGATGACTTGACTGCTGGGTCGACACACGGTGAGGCAGTCGTCATTCGACATGAACCGATTAGCATTCCCCGCGCAACCGCCGTAGACGAAGGGTCGGCAGAAGATGCCGTCGAAAAACCACATCCACTTACTTTTGCCCGCCGATTCGGCCGGATTAGGACACAGGCCATGATCGACTGGCAGTAGACAGATCGGATGGGGCACTTGCCCCACGGCCAACGAAAAGCACGTCAAAAGCCCCACTGATTTGGGCAGCGACATTTTCGACAGTCGAGACAAGCAACGAGGTAGTCAACGCCTCAGTCTGGGTCGTGTAGTGGTAGAGAGCAGTGGAGGTAGCAGCGACAGCTCTATAGATACACGCAGACGGCAGTCGACAAGCGACAACACTCGCAACAATAGACGGGGGCGGGAGGCAGCAAACACTACGTGAGGCTGAGTCGGCCTCTCAACGACGCCTGCTCGACGCGCGTCCCCATTCTCGACAACCTCTGCCGGCACCTATATGCATTGTGGCCACGACAACGCCCCCCACAATACTGCAGTCGGTACAGCAGCTCATTGTTCGTTGACTGTCAGTGTTCTTGGCGCCCACTGTTGATCGCTGTACGTGTACACACCGCTGACAATGACCTTATTGACACGCCGGAAACAAGAAACGATGACGGCCATCGGCAACGACAACATTTCGCATACAAACCTACAAGTGCTGCGAGACAACGGACTGTACACTTACTTGCATTTGAGCGCCGAATCTCGACAGATTGTACAACCACGAGAAGATAATAATTGAGCTCAATCAAAGGGTCAGGGCCGCTGTTCACTGAACGCTATTCATGCGCATCAGAGGTGAGAAGACAACATGTGCCTGTATGTAACACGAGTGTATGTAACGCGAGGACGCGAAAAAAAATTAACAGGCAGTAGATTAGAGCACAAAAGCCGAGAAGACGGAGAGCGATGTAGCTAGTAGCTGTGCAGGCAGCGGGGGGAAGGGGGGAGGTGGAGCGTTGCTAGCCAAAGCAGTTCTGGCTGGCGTAGGTGAGGTAGAGGTAGCCGTCGGCGTCAGAGTGCCGCTGGTAGAGCTCTGAGAGGCGCATCGTCGCTGCCGGCATCGTACGGTCGTCGCAAAGTAAATAGAACGTCTCTGGCGACCGCACGCGCATTCGGCCCCTGAAAACAACCCGGAGCTTCTGCCAAGACCAGGTCTGGGGAGAACACGCACCGAATGATGCAGGTGAGATGCGCGACCGTGGTGTTGCGCGGCACGAGAAACTTGGACTTGTCCAACAGAGGCAGACGCTTCTCCTTCTTGTAGCGCTCCACAACCACCTGATTCCCACACAGTCATCAGCGGCGTTACAAATGCTCGAAGGAAACGACACCTACCGGGAATTTCCCGGGAAATTTACTTTTGATATTCACCACTTCGCTGACGCGCGTGTCAAACGCCTTGTACTGCCGATAGGCGACGCCTATAGTTGACGCTTGATGGGGCGGCGATGCGTCACTCCAACATCGACAGCGGTCAACCACACCTGCCGGGGCATCACCGCACGCTTCCCTCTCTCTATTTCTGCGCTCCAACTCACTGACGGACCGTTTGCTCCTGTTGGGAGTGATTTTAATTAACGAACAATTACAAACATTCAAGTTTGAGCAAAGCACGGTTGTTATCAACATGAATTTCACACACAAAAAAAGGAATGAGCAAACGGTCTTTTTCTTCAGTTCTCGTTCGAGTTTTGCTTCCAGCGGCTGAATAGTCAGTGGCAACATGCGAATTCTCTCCATTGCAAGACCCAAACAATCTTAGATGAGTGACGCTATATTTTCAAATTGGCGCCTTCTTTCCGACGCTGTTTATTCGCAATTCATAAATCATTAACCCGCTCTCGTATTGGTAGGTAATGTGGAACATTTGTGCGCTCTTACAATCCCTAAGCGTGATTAGCTGCAGCGTTGTGACAAGACCTTGTTACTAGCCATAGTGAGCAGGCCCTTGGACTGTTCTGACATGACAGTTCCGACAGGTCAAAACGTGTTTTGAGTCAGCAGCATTCTCAGGAAGTCACAAATCGTCTCTAGGAGAGACTGCGCATGAATCCGAGCTGAAATGACAGGATTATGGGGGGAAAAGACCCCCCCCGCGGCGCGCCGCCCCCCCCCCCCCCCAGCCTGCACGCCCCACTAGGGATCGCCCCTTCCCCCGAGCCCCCCCCTGCCGGCCGCGTCATCGCTCTACCTCATAAAGTAGCCACAGCCCCCCCCCCCCAGGAGCGAACTGTAATTCCCTCCTCTCCCCGCAAGAGTGCCCGTTTCGGCCCTCTCCCTTTCCTTTTCGAGCCTCACTCACACTTCCCCCGCCCCGCGCTCCCCCAAACCCTAATTCCACGCTTCAACTATGCGACGCCTCCCCTTCGAAGAGCTCTGCCCTAAACTCGGCGCTAACCCTTTCCTCCTCTCAGCGCACCGATCCCCTCACGCCCAAACTCCCCCCCAAAATACTCCGCTTCTTATGTCACGTTCTCCACTCATCCAACCTTGCAAGCTAGCCGAGCCCCTGCGAGAAATCACGAGAAAAGACGCCTTCTCTCGCGCCCCTCCACAGCTAGCTCCGCTCTATTCCCCCTCCCTCAGAGTGGCTTAGCCGTACTTTAGATCGCGCCGAGTCGTAGCCCCCTCCCCCGCTCTCCCGATTAGACCCTCCTGGCTTCGAATGACTTTCTCTTCGCCGCCTCCGGCCTCTAGCCCTCTACCTCACATGCAAGGCGACAAGTTCAATCGCTGGACCAGAGCTGAATTTTGAGTACACCGTGCAAACCCTCGGTGCTAGAACCCCCCTCCCCGCGCAGCCGCCCAACACCCGCACCACCAAACGCCACGCACCTCCGCACACCTAACGCCTCCACGAGCCACGCCGACAGCGCCAGAGACATCGAATTCGCGACAAGAAACTCCGCCCCCGCTTCCCCCCAGAGCGCGCCACACAGCACAGCTCCACGCCAACCTCCCTCCAGCGCCGCCCCCCCCCCCCAGGCCCCCCGCCCACCCACCCGCCCCCCAGCCTCGCCAACCTACTGGGGCCAAGGATGCCTCACGCACGAGTTCACAAGATTCAAACATCCAACTCTCCGCGAGCTCCGCCCCCATCAAAGACTGCCGGCCTCCAGCGCAAGCCCGCGCACGACACCCAACCCACTCCATGGCGCCACCACCAGCGGCAGACGCTCTCATGCCACCACTCTGGGTGGGAGAATACCACTGCGGAGAGACACACACACCATCGCAAATGCTCAACTTCTTGTTCGCCGCACCCTCCCGAACCCTGCTCCGACAAGCCCACTCAAGCGACGAATACCCCTCCGCGACAAAGGAATCGACACCGCCTCCCGCACCATCCAGAGGGCAATGGCCACTAAAGTATTCCACCGCTGATCAAACACGAGTTCAGACGTTTGAAGAAGGGGGAAGGGTGGGATCAGAAAATCGCCGATTGGTCGGCCAGACCGACTAGCCCGCGCCACGCAGACAGTCGCCAGCACGACTGTTCCTCGGCTGGAGCCGCACCCTCCAGCCAGCCGCCACGCCCCCCCCCGCGGGCGCAAGGAGAAGCAAGCGCCAGCGAAGGACACGCACCCCCCCGCCCCCGAGTGGCGCGAGTGTTGGCGCCGCCCCAGCAGACGCCAAGGGACCGCCCTGCCAAGCCCCCAAGGCCAAAGTCTTGGCGACAAGACCACCCCTGCCACGCACTCTGGCACTCCCCAGCTGCGCCCTCCGCCGCCACCGACACCAGCGCAGCTGCAGCCCCTCGCTGCGAGGCGACGCGGCTGCGCAAGCCAAGGATCAAGTACTCGCCTTGATCACCACTCCATCGAAGAAGGGGGTGGTTGATGCGCCAAGCAACGACACACATGTGTGACATAGCAAATCCAACATGGCGCCCACCGCACTAGACTCGCACCGAAGCAGAATAAATATATAATAAGAAATAAGCCGCCACCGGCGCACCAGATTCATAAACTCGGTTAAAACATAGTGTTGTAGCACCTACTGTACAGTTTGGTAGTTGCACGCTAAACACCCTGACCACAATGATAACTATGTACACCGAGATGAACAGTGTGCCGTTCAGAGCGAGACCGGCTGTCAAGTGTACATCTTTTTATTCTACTCTCGCACCCAGCACGCACTTCGCTTCTAGGCCTGCTATCGGCTGCGACTCGCCGACTGTGAACAGTATAGGGTCGGAATGCACGGCCGTCCGTACCGCGTGTACATTGTAGCTCATCGTTATCTGCGTTGTTCAATGAGCTAGTCGTGTGTGCCCTTGTGAACATTCAAGCTGCTTGATGCGTCTTGCGCGCTGAAGAAGTGCCGCAGCTGTTTACAGTCGCAAAGAACGCAGTGACACGGTAGATGGAGGACAAAAATTCCGCGAACAATGGTACCGATATGTTAGTTGCACAACTGTGGAGCAAAAATCGAGATGAAGAGAACACGTTCAGACACGCTGGTGTTGGTGACCGGTGCGACGGGATTCGTGGGCAGTCACTGCGTGCGGCTCCTGCTGTCCGAGGGCTACCGAGTGCGCGGCACCGTGCGCGACCTCAGCAATGACAAGAAGAACAAGCCGATTCGAGAGCTGGACACTTCCGGTCAGAATCGACTAGAGCTGGTGCAGGCCGAGCTGCTCAAAGACGATGGGTGGACTGAGTGAGCCCGGCTACATTTGTTGGCGGCTGCAGACATTCACCGCTGCAATGCGCTTTCGCTGTCGATTGCGTCGCTGTCGATGACCCTTGGTAATTTCAGGGCGCTGACTGACTGCAAATATGCACTTCACGTGGCGAGTCCGTTTCCGGCCAAGCTGCCGTCGGACCCAGACGAGCTCATTCGGCCCGCGGTTGACGGCACTCTGCGAGTGCTGCGAGCCGCCGCGGAATCCGAAACCGTCGAAAGGGTGGTCCTGTGCAGCTCGGTCGCCGCCTTGTCCAGTGTGTTTGCTTGCAGTTCATGTTCCTCTGGCTTCTTTGTTAGCAACGCTGTTAATCGATTTAGGTGGCCAACCAGACAAGCACGACTTCGACGAGTTGGACTGGACGCCCGAGAGCTTGAGCCTGGTGACGGCCTACGAACTGTCGAAGACCAAGGCGGAGAAGGCGGCTTGGAAGTTCGTTGAGGACCTCAAAAAGGAGAAGGGCAGAACGCTCGAGCTGGCCGCGATCAATCCCACTTTCATCCTGGGTCCGGCCATTCACGGCAACGACTTCACTTCTGGAGAGGTTGCCGTTTCGAAATTGTTTGTTGCTGATCGAGAAACAACGTTAGATAATCGCCATGGCGTTGAACCGCCAATACCCAGCAGTACCTCGGATCGGCTTGCACGTCATCGACGTACGGGACGTGGCGAAGGCGCACGTCCTCGCCATGACTTCTCCAGCAGCCGTGGGAAGGAGAATTATACTCTCCTCCAGCAGAGAAGATTATACTATGCTGGACATTTGCAAAGTTCTGGCAGAAGAATTCAACCCTCAAGGCAAGAGTTCACATTGGGCAGCTGCAGTTGAACGTTGATTATGAATCGGGTGTACTAGATTACAGGCTACAACGTACCGACGACAGCGTTGCCTAATTTGGTCGTAAAAGTGGCCAGTTGGTTCGTAGCCACTCTTCGCCCCGCTGTGCCCATTTTGGACAAGAAGCAGAAGTACAGCCAGGATGCGGTAAGTTCTGTTTCCCTGCATCTGTCGACTCCTCCTTGCCTGCTACAAGCTACAGAGGGTGGCCGCTGGTGCGACGCCAACCTCGGCTTCGCCGTTGACAAAACAGAGGCAGTTGACAATCGTTGGGCGTCGCCGCCGCCGCAGTTGTCAACTTCAAGACATGCCTGGGGGTCCCATCCCCCTAGGTACTGGGTTTAACGCGACCCCCCCCCCCAGAATCGTGGCAGCGAACTGGCCCTCGGCGAAGGCAGTTCTGCTCATGAGTTGACGATGGTATAAACAGGTTGCTCGGCCAGCGGCTTCAGTTTGGTTCTGCACCTGAGGCGGCTGCTGAGTGGACAAGCTCCTCAGCTGGAGCGCTCGCGCAATGCGCAAGGCACTTGGGTCATTTTCTGCCCTTAGAAATGAGCAACAGTCGACCACAGCTCTACTAAGGGCGCAGCTGCCGTGGCCTACTTCGCTAGAGCCAAAGACCTACAGCAAACATCATGATACCGACTTCGTTCGGCTTCGTTGACAACGCAGAGGCAGCTGCTGTGCATTTGCTGTTGCTGTAATCGTTGGGCGTCGTCGTCGCCCCAGTTGTCAACTCGGCTGCCCGTTCATTGATTCATTTGCTACTCTGCTCATGATGCCACAAATTCTAGGGCGCTTTAGGGGGTTTGACTGAATACCTGGAAACAAATCGCACAACCACAATATGTATGTGCATGATCTGTAATTGCGTTTGTGCCATGTATGTATGCGTGCACACAGATGACAGTGTGCGCATCCTAAGCTAGGTATGCCTAGCCAGGTCCAGCAAGTGGTTACATCAGCCATGTACTGCAACCCTATGATTAGCCCCCTGGGCATAATTGCACACCTAGGCAATCTGGGGCCTTTTCCATTGATGCATAAAGCATTGAGCCTACAAGCCTACAGGGTACCTAACTAAGTTACTTATGTAAATAACCTACTGTAATCCCCACAGCAGTTTGCCTTGCAACATTGTAGAGATGCCTTACTGTAACCAGGGTCCAATGCTATAAATTACAACCCAAGGCTTCCATCCTAGGCTAGGTAGGAGTATGTCAAAACCTCAGAGGATAGAAGCTAATAAACCAACTGTAAGGCTTCTATGTGTGGGGGGGGGGGGAGGGTATGTAATGGTCTACTGAACTTTTACTGTTCCACATGTGTCTGTGCAAAGGTACTACTGTAGTCAGGGTACAATGTACATCTTCACCAAAGTATGGTGTATTGCAGATCAACCAAATTCTCTCAACATTGTGAATTCAATCGCAAACCCCCCCCAAAGGGGGCAAACTCCCCCCCCCCCCAGTGCTCTGGTCTATATTACTAAAGCACAATGTTTGTTTGTCTGCAACGCAGCCCAGAGAGTTGTGCTGGATGGATTGAGCTGAAACATGAAGCTTCCGTGGGAAACTTCACCGTCAAATAGGGGCCGGATTTGCGATAGCTACCGTAATCTTTGAGTTATGCAAATTTCGCATACGTGTTTGATAGAATTTGAGAATTCAGTGTCAATTCTGCTTGGGATATATGTAATGACCGTGCTGATCACGAATATCACATCCGTTTTCCAGTGCGATACCGTAATCGCGAGATACGACGCATTGAATATGCAAATTGCGTTTGATCGAATTTGAGAATTCAGTGTCAAATCTGCTTGGGATGTATGTAATCGACCATGGTGATCACGAATCGGCATTCGTTTTCCAATCTACTACAGTAATGACAAGATATAGCATTATCCTTTTCTACAGTAGTATGACTGTTTGTGGGTTCTGTCTGCAATGCAGCTTGAGCTGAAATTTTGTATAAAGCTTGCTTTGCACAAAAAAGAAAAGCTATTGTAATCCATGCGTTATGCAAATATAAATAAATCATATGATAAAACAGCACATTTTATGCGTGCTTCTGACTTATCAGAAGTGTTTAGAGAACAGTTACATACAGATCAATGGTGTAGTGGTTATGATTCCTGTTACTTTTCTGGAGGTCCTGGGATCAAACTCTCTGCATAAAAATACTTGTAACTTTTTTGTTTATAACTGTTTTGTTTTACCGTGTTTATGCTATAAAAACTCAACTTTTTTTTTTTTTTTAAAGGTGTTAACGCTATAAAAACTTGTATTACACGCACATGCACGCACGCACGCACGCGCGCGCGCGCGCACGCACGCACGCACGCACGCACACGCACATGGACACGGACACGCGCACGCACATGCACGCACGCACGCACGCACGCTCGCACGCACGCACACGCATGCACATGGACATGGACACATGCATGCACGCACGCGCACGCTCGATCGCACGCACGCATGCAGAGTTGCACGCATGCATGCACGGTTGCGAGAGCAAAACGTTTTTGAACATACAACACATACAAACACACACACCGAACAGCATATGCTCTCCTCCCCCCCCCTCCACATAGCATCACCACAGAAAATAAAACAAAAGTTCTGCAAACGAGTCTCAGCGCATGTCTCCAATTTACGTCGTGGGTGTGTTGATATGAAATTTATTTAAAACAGAGTGGGTGTTAGAAGCAATTCTGTAGTATTCATGAAAATGCGTTGGTTGACATGCATTTGCTTTGGTTGACCTGCATTCCAACACTTTGCAGTTTCATCTGTGCAGTGATTCATCATTGTACAACTGAACTGAGGATCCTCAACATTATTTTATTTCATGA
This sequence comes from Paralinhomoeus sp. GSCO2_6, assembly GCA_030248085.1. Classification (NCBI taxonomy): domain Eukaryota; kingdom Metazoa; phylum Nematoda; class Chromadorea; order Monhysterida; family Linhomoeidae; genus Paralinhomoeus; species Paralinhomoeus sp. GSCO2_6. The sequence goes on from JASAMY010000857.1 coordinate 38,094, forward strand.
GACAAATTGATGTTGAACCATTTTGGAGCACTTTGCAAGCAGGAGTCCTGAGTTCGAAGCGGCTAGTCTCGGTAAATATACAGAGTGTGCCACCGTAAACTTCGGACGTTTGATCGCTAATTTCTCAAGCTCTCTTGAAATTTTGAGCACTTATGCAGAGAGGTCCAACTTAGATCCACGACAAGTTTCAGTTCATTCCACCCACCCAATCATCTGTTATGGCCTACTGTAGAGAACGAGTCAATTTTCGAAGTGCCAACCATGACTATCAACACTCTTGGCGCACCACTTAGCTACAGATCGGCGAATCTTGGAGTTCAGCGTCAATGTGTTCAAACGCGCTCTCAATGGATTCTTTGAACTGTTTAACAGAATTTTGCGACTGGGCATTTACGATATCTCTTACGATGCACCAGATGGAGAAGTCGACAAGACTGAGATCTGGCGATCTAGGAGCGCATTCAATCGGTTCCTTTTGACTAACCCAACGGTTGGGAAAGGTCTGATCCAGCCAGCTGCTGACGTTCTGTGGCTAAGTACCTTCTGTAACCGTTATGTAGCTAAGTGGTGCGCCAAGAGTGTTGATAGTATTAGTTAGCACTTTAAAAACTGACTTTTTTATGGTAGCCCATAACAAATGATTGGGTCGGTCGAATAAACTGAAATTTGTCACGGATCTAAGTTGGACCTCTCTGCATAAGTGCTCAGAATTTCAACAAAATCCATGCAGGTACGCTTGAGTAATTAGCGATTAAACGTCCGGACTCCGAAGTTTACAGTGGCCCACCTTGTACATATATGGACAAATGCATGAAATAAACATAAAACTACCGCTCCAAACTTTGAAAAATTCGGAATATTAGGAAAGTATCATTTCGGAGTCGCACTGCGTTTCGTGGGAGGTTGAAAGTGCTCAATGAAGTTTTCTTTGTAGTATACAACGGCCAGCAAACATTTGCACATTGGACTATGGGGATACCGCTCATACCGTTACCCTGGTGATTTCGAGCACCGTTACTCAGTTCAGCTAGTTTTATTTGGACGTACCCACACAGCCCGTGGGTGGGCCGCAGCAGACAGACATTGGGAATAGAAAACCATACGTACAGGACCAACTTCAGTTGACGTTTGTGTGTACAGCGCAAAGCCATCGGCCTCACGGACTTGATCGATTCCGAGACGGCGGTGCTGTCGATTGCCTACAGCCTCATCGAGTTCGAGCACGTGCCGAGAAAGAGCAAATACCAGGGTGTGCCTGACAAGTACAAGCTATAGACATTTTGGTGGATTATTGTGCGATTTTGCGACTAGTAGCATCTTGCTGAGGAGTAAAACGATCAAAAGGTAGCGAACCAGTCATTAGGCTGAGGCTGGATCAGCAACGTTTGTTCGATTACAAACCGCCCAAATCGCCGAACACTCAAAGGTGCAAGAGATTTCGAGGTCCCTCAGTACGGGCCGCCAAAGTCTTCGGAAGGAATCCAGCTGCAATCCAGTACAGCGATACAATCCAGTGCACAAGCAAATCCACTGATTGAGAAATAACCCTCGCTGTGTGGGTCTCCAAAAAAAAACAACAACAAAAACAGAGCCTGGAACCCTTGCGCGCAGGAGGCCAGTTCTGTACACTATCCGTCAGGGCGTCCATGCGCGTACAACGTGTCGCTGATTGCACTCGTCTGCAATTGTTCCTCCTTCACGGAATGGGCGGCGCCACACCCACCAAGGAGAGAGAAAGGCGGTTTCGCGCCCACGCGCTGCACACACAGCTTCTACAGAACGCGCACTCTCGCTGCCAACACTGCCGTATCGAAAACTTGTTTACATACCGCCGCATGGCAGACGAGACAAAGGGTAGGCTAAAGCCGAGTTAACGAACTAAATCGCAGCCGCAAAAGTTGCAGCTCGCGTTCTTGTCACGGGAGCGACTGGCTTCGTGGGCAGTCACTGCGTCCGACTACTGCTGTCCGAGGGCTACCTGGTGCGTGGCACCGTGCGAAGTCTCGCCAACGAGCGCCGCATTCGACCCGTCAAAGAACTCGACACTTCCGGACAGGGTCGTCTCGAACTGGTCGAAGCGAACCTGCTAAAAGACAATGGATGGCCCGAGTGGGTGCAAAAGCCGGATACACCTAACTCTGACACAAGCATACCGTGATGAGCGCCTTACGTGCAGCATTTCTTTTTGTGGACATGCAGTTCCACCGGGCAACTTCGTTTCAGAGCTGTCTCAGGCTGTCAGTTTGTACTACACGTTGCGAGTCCCGTTCCTCTTCGTCAGCCAACAGATCCCGAGGTCGTCGTTCGACCAGCCGTCGCCGGCACACTGCGAGTTCTCCAAGCAGCTGCAGAGTCGGGATCCGTCAGACGGCTCGTCGTCTGCAGCTCCATTATGGCCGTGTCAAGTAAGGTGTAAGGTAACAACAAGCAGTGAAAGCAACGTGTCAATTCCCAGGAGTTTGTTGTTGAGTGAGGTTGAATTGAGGCGGCCACTTGGAGAAGTGCGCGTTCGATGAGTGGGACTGGTCGGTCGAGGAGAGCGGCCTGCTGAGTCCGTACGAGCTGTCGAAGACGATGGCCGAGAAGGCGGCATGGCAGTTCGTGGCCGACCTCGAGAGAGACACGGGCAGCTTGCTCGAGCTGGCCGTCGTCTGCCCCAGTCTAATTTTCGGCCCACCTTGCTACGTCGACACCGTCTTCGCCTCGAGCAAAGTACGTAGTCGAGAAGGTTGCTCCACACAGGAAGGAGAGGAATTTCCTCAAGCCGCTCTAGGCGATTTTCAACATCATGACTGGACGGTTTCCTCTGGTGCCGAAGATCGGCTTGCCCATGGTGGACGTCAGAGACGTCGCCAAGGCGCACCTCCTCGCCATGACGGCGCCAGAGGCTCCCGGAAGACGGATCATGCTAGCATCCGGAAATAACGTCATCACACTCCACGGCATTGCTGAAATCATTGCAAGAGAGTTTGGCCAGTACGGTGAGGCTACTACTGGACATGTTCTACTAAAATGTTCACGTTCTCAGGAGCGCATTGCACCGATTCAGACGTACATGTGTTGTTATGGTACTGCGTAGTTCTAGGCTATTCGATCTCCACTAAGCCAATGCCGAACTGGTTGTTTCGCGCACTCGGCTGGGTGAATCGCGACGCGAGGGCTCTCCGTCCCATGGTCGACAGGTTCAACGTCTACAGTACGGCGAGCGTGGGTGCTGCTTCTAGCAAACTTGTTGACCTGCTGCTTGTGAGAGGACTGGCGATTCAGCGCAAGGCGATCGGTCTAGGGGAGCTGATCGACCGCGACACGGCCGTTCTCGCAATGGCCTACGCGCTCGTGGAGTTGGGCGAGGTGGAGCGCAAGCCGCGCTACACTGGCGTACCAGACAAGTACAAGCTGTGCTGAACTGTGGGCCATCCAACAATGGCTCGGTTGTGTTCACTCTGTGAAAATCAAAACGTACATTGTGTTGACGAACTGTATACTCTGAACAATATCGATTTCTGCTCTCTTCTACATGAACGAACGGCTAGCGTTGAACCGAGTTGTCGACAAAGCACAGGAGTATCGCACGCGAGTGATATGGTGACGCAACGGAAGCCTCAAACACCAGCCATCTACGTATGCAAACCCACGAGTAAAACCGGCTTCGCTAGTGGTAGTACATAGTAGTAGTAGTAGTAGTAGTAAATTAGTCATCAAAAAGGCAAAATGACAGTCAGCCGTCAAAAGTCGAGTACACACCCACACCTCCACATGTCTAGGTATGTCTGAGAAACAAGGAGAAAGGTCAAAAGCCACTAAGCCGTTCGTGACAAAGCAAAAGTTCTTGATTTTCGTTTTGTTTCAGTCTACTACTCCTCAGGCGCGCCAGTCAACGTATCCGCGCATCATCGATGCGATGACGACGATCGTCTGCACCAAGAAGGCCACCTATAACAAGAATGTAGTACTGTATCTCATTTTTTTAATTTGCAAAAGTTTTATTACCGTGGACGAATGGGAACCGTTTTACACACTCTCGATAAAGCAAGCAGATATTATAATCGATGAGATGTTTTAACAGCGTAAACTTCACATATTACTCAGTTTATAGGTGCCGGCTCATCGTGGATCCAGTAGGCGTTTTTGAGCGCACTCGCCAAAAGGCTATGCCGCAACTCACTCACCCCCATTCCCAGTTCGTATTTGTACGACTTTTGGGAGTTGGCATCGTTGTCCTCGTACAGCACGTACGCCAGCATAATCAGACTGCCGAGACTCGCCAGCGTCACCAGGATCATGTTGATCAAGTTCTAAAATTGTCGACTGATTTTTTTTTAGCAAAACAGTATCAACGAACACAGTGAGAAGAGCTACAAAAGTAACACACTCATAGTGTAGAGGAATTATTCACATGTTTTACAACACGTCTACACACCGGATGGACGACTCAATCCGCAATAGGATATGTAAATTTTACACTTCGCTGCAAAACCTGCATATTTAAGCAGATGCAAAAAAAAGGTAAAACCTATGCATGCGCATTTCAGGTGTACACACATTTCGCATTCCCTCATCAAGTCTCGATTCTCACCCTCTTACTTTTATTGTCATCAACTTGATAGCAAAACAACACCAACAGCTGCCCTAAGAGTGTGTCCCAACGGGCTCGACAAGGCAAGGCATGGCTCACGGAGGCGCGTAGGTCGAACATGTTGTCGAGAATGGAGGTGATGGACCAGCCGGCGAGGAAGCCGACGGCCACCTTGATGAAGAGGTCGATGCCCTTGGACTGGTAGTGCGCGGTCGGCGACTCCAGCAAGATGATCAACACCAACACCACTATCGACACGATCTGAACGCGAAGGTGGGCGTACGTGCGTGCGTGCGTGCGTGCCACACTTGAGCTGCTGCGCCAGTTTCCAGCACTATTTTTTGACGAACTATGCCTGTATCTACGTTTGTGTAGCACGGTTCTCACCAGGCTGACGCCCTTCAGGACACTGGAGGCGTGATTCATCCACGCCATTGTTGTTAGCCGCCTCGCGCGTTAACTGGAGCTCGGAGTTTAAAAGAAAACCTCTGAAAGTGCTGCGGTGAATGGGTCGACTGGTTCGAAAAGGGGCGCGCGAAGGCTCTGACTCAGCTACCGGCACCCCCTCCCCGCTCGAAAACAGCCAAACGACCCAAGTCGCCCACACTCTGACGCACTCATCTCATCGGCGCTGTCGCTAGAAAAATTGCTTCGCGTTGCGAGCGGGCAACATTGGCGCAAATCTGGGCGCGTCGCGAACGTGCCAGAACTGCAGTCAGAGTGATGTGCGTTCGCAGCGCTCGGGGAGGGGGGGGGGGCGGGGACAGCGCTGGCATAGCGGCACCTGCTGGCGCGCAGTGGACCGATTGAGCCAGTCGGTCGGCCAGAGCGCGAGAATCGGCCGGTCCAACGCCGACACGAGCTCAACTGGGTGGGGGGAGGGAGGTTGTGGTGGAACAGAGGTTGAAATTGAATGTGTAGCGCTCCGTAGAAGGAGCTGCGAGCGCGTCGGCCAAAAACGGAGCGGCTTGGCAGAGGAGGTGGCAGTTTGAGTCGGCGACGACGAGGACAAACAACAGAGATACGTGCGCAGGCGGGGCAAGGCAGCAGCGACTGAACGAAAATGTCGTGAAGGGCCGTGGCGGTGGCGCGACGACGGCGCAGCGTGGGCAGCCAACCTAGCCGGAATCTGCAGCGAGCGAGCGAGCACGCGTACGTCGGCTGGCTGGCCAACCTATCAGGACCCCACGCACGGCGTGCGACTCGACAATCAAGAAAGGGGCCCAGGATCGTAATACGCACTATGCAGGCGCGGAGTACCAACAACATCGCGACATGCGACGGCCGCCACCAACCCACCTGCCGTCTCATTCCCTCTCTGCGGGTCAACAGAACGCGTGTGAGGGAACTGTGCGTCGCATTCTTTGCGTGTGAATAATACAGACACTTCGCAAGACATCATGTCGCCAAAAAGATACGCGAGACAGAAAAGTGCCAGCAAAGAGTGCGACATAAACTCATAGGTTGTTTGTTTAGTAAAAAAAAACAACGCAAAACGGCAGGCCAAATCAGGGTGTGCGCGTCAGCGTACAACCCTAATATGTGACCACTTCTCAATGCGGGTTTTTGAATTTTCGATCGCCTATAACTTTTGATTGCCTGAACGGATTTTGGCGCGTTATGGCGCAAATAAACCGCCTTCTTCTGGGGCATCGAATGCGCCATAACGCGTTTTACTGTAACGTAATTCCTTGCTTTACTGTAATGGGTCAATAGTTCGAAAAATGTTCCAATTTTGCGGCTTTTTTTCTTGTTCTCCGCCCGGTTTTTGGAGCGCCGCTCGCGAACGCCAGGGCGCATCGCGATGAAACGTGGTATGTGTAGCCGGATAGTGATGGCAATGTTGCATGCCAAATGATTTGTGTGCACTGCGTTCCGATCTCGAGAAATTGCCGATTTTATCCGATTATCGATTGATTTTCTTGGAAATGGGCCACAAATTTTGTGCCCTATAGACGCTTTAACGGTACATCGCAGCGCTTCGCTGTAAAGGAGAAAGTTGGTCGCCATGACATGACTTGTGTTACTTTCAACAATTGGACCAAATTGGACGCACCAAAATACCTCCCCCCATTATATCGATAACGGAAATTGGCGATATTTCGGTGTGGTTAGGTCGGATGGCCTAAACATTAATAATAAAGTTGATCGCCCTTCGATGTAGAACATTTCATTCCTTGAAGTCAACACGATCCGACGCACCAAAATATTTTCACTTCCGGGATAATCGATCCATATCGATATGGGTAGGTCGGATCACTTTGGCCAAAACACAAAAGTTGACCGCCTGCACGTGCAGATCATTTTTGATTCTTTACATCGCTATGCTCTGACGAACCAATATGGCACTACAGATGTGCACGCACACACGCACACCAACAAATGGGCTGATTCGCAAGAAACTTGATGTGGGTAGGTCCAATCACTTTGGCAAAAACACAAAAGTTGACCGCCTAGTCATGGTGATCATTTCCATACTTTACATCACTATGCTCTGATGCAGCAATATAGCACACATGCATGTGCATGCACGCATGTATGTCTGCTAGGCTGTTGGTACTTTGCTCTACTTCAATTTTGCCTTGTTCGATTCAGTCACAGGTATATTGTGTGTGAACCTACGTCAGTGAACGTGTGTGTGCATATGTGCGTGCGTGCGTGCGTGCATGCATGCGTGCGTGCGTGCGTGCACGCGAGCATGCGAGCGTGTGTTCATGCATGCATGCATGCTTGCGAGCGTTGTACTACAGAAACCCGCTCATTTTTCAAAAAACACTGTATTAAGGAACAATTTGCAGGGGGCTGCAAAAAAAGGAGAATATGTGACACTCTATTGTTGAAGTCCAGTTTGAAAAGAAGTGGTATTACTATTAAGGCATATATACCCCCACTGATTTCTAGCCACTTCCGGATTGCAGCTGATCAACTCCACTTTGAACAAACCATGTATAAAATCCGAACCAAGCACAGCAACAAGTCACATATTCAGCGATTTTTGTGTGAGCCATCTCACTCAGCCAAGCCAAAATGCTGCAAACGTCCGTCAACTGATATCTTAGACGTTGTCATTGCCCATTTCCATGGACCTGACACAGCTAAAGTTCCTGCAGAATCAATTGGTCCCTGGCTAAAATTTTTGCAATGTTGGTTGTTGATGATGTACAGTTGGTGATGTTGATGTGTAGGTGAGAAGCACATATACGTACTACAATCCTGCTCCATTCCCTTCTGGCATTCCACCCAATGATGAACTGTTCGTATAACATTTGTGTAGGGCCCTCATGCTTGCATGAGTGCTGCGTGCGTGTGTGCGTGCGTGCGTGCGTGTGTCCGTGCACGCATACGTGCTTGCGTGTGTGCGTGCGTGCATATGGAAGTGCGTGCGTGCATGCGTACGTGCGTGCCTGTGTGCGTGCATGCGTATGGAAGTGCGTGCATGCATGCGTACGTGCGTGTGCATGGGGTTCCATGGGGCATGTGCTAATTTCTCACACTCAACTCAATCTATGTAAATGTCAGTCAGTCAGTTCCAGTTGCCGCAATTTTCGCTGCACATTTCCTTCCATTGCAAGCGAACACAAAAATCGCCGAATATGTGACTTGTTGCTGTGCTTGGTTTGGATTTTATACATGGTTTGTTCAAAGTGGAGTTGATCAGCTGCAATCCGGAAGTGGCTAGAAATCAGTGGGGGTATATATGCCTTAATACCACTTCTTTTCAAACTGGACTTCAACAATAGAGTGTCACATATTCTCCTTTTTTTGCAGCCCCCTGCAAATTTTTCCTTAATTTCCGTTCCAGCAAAAATACGAATACCTTTCTTACAGAACAGATGTTAGCTCACAAACTTACACTTCCATAGAATCAACTTCTTCACACTCCCAATTCACGCGAGAGTAATAATCCCAGAAAGAGAGTACTGTACCATTGTAGTACTGAAATTTACATTTTCAGGTTACCTAAGGTTTATGCTCCTTTTCACGTGTGTTGCGTGTTTTTACAAAAGGCGGTACTACAACATTTCACTGGGAAAAGCAAGTTCATTGTGCCATTGTGCCGAGAGAAACACACCATAATATTTTAAATGCGTCGACGCTCAGTGCTCAACTGTTAAATACTAAAACAACGCGTCACACGCCACATTTCTTTTTACAACACTTTGATTTTATGTAATCTTCTAATAAATTCTATCTATTTCTATATTTTTTTAATTCATATTTGGTTGTACAGGGCAGGCCATTTAGCTATATGCGATGGGCTCCTGCTTAGCAAAACAAAACTTTTATAAGCACAAGTGCAAATGCGCGCGCGTGGGGGGGGGGAGAATATCAATGCTTGCAATCCAAAATCCCGAATCTCTTCAAAAAATGGCGATTTACCCTCAAGCCTAATTCCGTTTATAAGCATAAAATAAATAAAATTTATGTACACCGCAAGAATATATGCGATGGGCTCCTGCTGTCAGGAAGCGGTAGAAGCGTTGGCCCTGGCCCCACTTTCCATAGGAGTCGACATATAGGTCCAGCGGATTTGCCAGGGCTTGGCAGTCGACGAGAAAGGAGCACTCGTTCAAACCCGCAGACAAACTGAGCGGCACCTTGCGAGCCGACGCCAACTCGCTGAGTTTTCCGCTGGGCAGCAGCACAGACAGTGCCTCGTCTACCGAATCCACAAAGTGCGGCTTCAGCAAGCCCTCCGAGCTGATGTTGTCGTTTGCTTTGTCGTCGCTCATTTTCTAGCACACTTTCTCTACATACAACTTCAAAAAAAAAAAATCCGTTGCGGGCAATTACCAAAAAACGCAACAGACGCAACAGACGCAACAGACCCTAAGCCTAAGCCTAAGCAAAGCCTAAGCCTAAGCGAAAGCCTCAGCCTAAGCAAAAGCCTACGCCTAAGCAAAAGCCTAAGCCTAAGCAAAAGCCAAAGTCTAAGCCTAATCCTAAGCCGTTGCGTCTGTTGCGTCGTTGTTTTAGTATTTAACAGTTGAGCACTGAGCGTCGACGCATTTAAAATATTATGGTGTGTTTCTCTCGGCACAATGGCACAATGGCACAATGGCACAATGAACTTGCTTTTCCCGTTTCACTGGGGGCGTCAGCCGAAAGGGGGAAGAAAGGTAAGAAGGGGAAAACATGGTGAAATAATGTTGCGATAGCGGCCTGAGCAAGCCCAAGCCAGGCCTAAGCCTAAGCCTAAACAAGCCCAAGCCCAAGCCAGGCCTAAGCCTAAGCCTAAACAAGGCCTAAGTCTAAGCAAAGGCAAAGCCTTCACGCATGAAAACCTAGTTCAGTGAGACGTTTTCCATTGAGACACCATTGAGACGTTTCTGCACACCAAAATGCAGCAAGGCTCAATGCTCAATCATTTACTAAAATAGCGAGCACGTATACAAGCCTAAGCCTAAGCCTAAGCCAGGGCAATATAACCCACAAAAAAAAAAAATTAAACAAAATGAATAAGATTACAATATGACAGTGCTTTGGCTTTGGCTTTGGCTTAAGCTTAGGCTTAGGCTTATTAACGGGACTAAAACTTTTATTTAACCTTATTGTTAACTAAAACGAGACTTTGCTACCCTGTGACTTGTTGAGCGTCGAGCATTTCCGCATTTTAATATTTTGGTGCGTTAAAACGTCTCAATGGACTCCGTTTTTCCCATATTTCTGCATATACCGAGGGAATACCCGATCCATGTGAACCATGTGAACCATGTGAACCATGTGAACGAGAGCATCGTTATTTCGGTGCGACATTTTTTCTACGGTCTCTCCGTCGAAGGCTTTTAGTAATAATACTGATTTTGTTTTGCGTCTGTTCTTTATATCAATTGTTAATTAAATTAATTATATATTGTTTAATTTTTAGCATCGTCTGCTTTTATTATTTTAATTGTAGCGTTTCCTGTGAACTACCATGTGAACGATCCCATCCCTGCTCTATTTAGCAGATCGCATCACTTGCCTAAAGAAAAACCCCAAAGTTGGCGCGGATTTTTTCGCAGTGCGACAGCTCATGAAGTACTCATGAAGTAGGGATAGCGCACAACGACGCAACTATAGCGACAGTGCAGCAACATGTCGCGGAGTGGCGCTTCTCGGGGGGAATAGAGAAGCGCTCGCGGTGCACCACCACGAGATCTTCGTTGTCGCTGGCAACTCAATCTGAACTATCGTGGTATCAAACAAATATTTTGGTTCACAATTTTTACATTCTGGACATGGCTTCGCTTTCGCTTAGGCTTTGGCTTTCGCTTAGGCTTAAGCGTAGGCTTAGGCTCGCACGCACTCACGCAAGCGCGCACGCGCATGCGTGCACGCTCACGCACGTTCACGCACAGGCACGTGCACGCGCGCACGCGTGCACGCACACGTACACGTGCGTGAGCGTGCACTCGTGCGCGTGCGTGCGTGCCTAAGCCTAAGCCTAAGCCTAAGCGAAGCCTAAGCGAAGCCTAAGCGAAGCCTAAGCGAAGCCTAAGCGAAGCCTAAGCAAAGCCTAAGCCTAAGCGAAAGCCTAAGCCTAAGCACGCACGTGCACACGCGCGCACGCACAGGCACGTGCACGCGCGCACGGACAGACAGACAGATAAAAGAGGCGGTTGCCTTTGGTCACGCGATAACCTTCCCCCCCCCCCCCCCCCCGGTTTAGAGATATGCGAGACGGGGAGACAAGAAAGAAAAATATCACACCGAAATAACGAAGCTCTCGTTCACATGGTTCACATGGTTCACATGGATCGGGTATTCCCTATACCGAAAGGGGGCAGAAGGGTTAAAGGAAAAAAAACGGACCTCGTGGAGCTGGTTGCTGCTGAACGAAAGCGATGGACCGGCACTCGTCGCCAGTGGCCGCGCGGACCGCGGCGCTGTTCTCTCGTCGCTCGCAGTCGAAGCCGCCCAAAGCGCCCGAGATCCAGGTCGACTGCTCTTGCGTGCACGCCGCCGTATCTTTAGGTGAGGCATGCACGCGTTGTAGCGGCCAGCAACGGAGGAATGGCTGCGTATGACGACGGCGGGAGAGCTGGAGGCGCTGGAGGGGGCGCTGCGGCGTCACTGGTCGGCTAACTGCTGCGTCCTTTTTCCGCCCAATGTCGAGAAGCCCTGGGAGCTGGTCAGGGACGACGCCGACATCGAGGCCGTCGTCGTCGCGCCAGTCGCCGCGCTCATCTGGTTTGCTGATGCAGGCGCTTGCGTTTGACTGATTCCTAGTGCTAGTGGTTAAGAGATACTGCTTACTTTTGTACTCACTGGAATCAGACCCATCAGTACTTTGTACAGTATACGGACATATGGAAATTTAGGGGTGATTTGGGCGCCCCTGCCAAGGCGCACGGCGAGCCTGCGACCTCGATGTGTGGCCGCGTGTTCAAGAGCGGAGAAGCCACGTACACTTGCCGGTGCGGTGTGTTTTCACCTTTTCAATCGCCTACAGTCGATACCTACTACCTACAGTACTCTTTCTTTTCCAGTGACTGCGCCAACGACCCCACCTGCGTTCTGTGCCACGACTGCTTCATGGCGAGCGTGCACGTCAACCACAGCTACAGGGTCGGACGTCGTTGTGTCCAGGCTGCTACTATGCTAGCAATTTTCCGGGTGTTTTGTTTTAGATGCACGCTTCTTCGGGCGGTACTGGCTTTTGTGATTGCGGCGACGCGGAGGCGTGGCGCGAGGGGCCGTTCTGCGACCGGCACCAGTTGCGAGCGGCCGAAGACTCCGAGCTGCCCTGCGAGGAGGCCGTCCGCCGGATCGAGTGGGCCTTTTGGGCTCTTTTGGGCTACTCAGCAGACTGACTACGCCTGTTACGCGCAGAGCAGTGACGGCGATCGTGTTGCGGTACGCGTCGGAGCTGCTCTGCTGGAACAGTCGCGGGGCGTCCGACCCGGCGCAGTTGGGCGCGAGCTCGACTAGCGGCGCGTCGGCGGCGGCGCTGTCGGCTTGTGGGGGCGTGGACGAGTGGGCGGACGGCCTGCCGGAGGGTCTGGACGCGGACACGGCGTTCTGCTTCGCCGAGGCGCCCTACCAGACGGTGCTGTTCAACGACGAGACGCACACGTACGACAGCGTGATCAGAGCGCTCGAGTTGGCCGTCGGCTGCTCGGCCGACCAGGCCTCCAAGCTCGCAGCCATCGTCGACAAGGAGGCCAGTGGACGGTTGGATGACGTCATGGACCGTCACTCCCTTCCAACTTGCAGGGCCGGAGCAGCGTGCGGGCCGGCTCGCGCGAGTGGTGCGAGAAGGCGCGCCTCGAGATCGTTCGGCGCACGGAGCGCGACAACAACGACCGCACGGGCAAGCAGGGACCTCTGACCGTGCTGACCATGCACAGTCGTCTCGTGGCGCACCAGTCACTCGCCCTACGACTGCTTAACTGGCTCACGGAGCAGGCGCAGCTCATGCGTCAGTCGGCTGGCTTCATCAATTGCCAGTTTCTGTCAGCCCTCTCGGAATAATGGTCCTCTGTGTGTGTGTTCAGCGCAGTTGTCGAAGTCGATTGCCGACTGCATCCACCGCGACCGCGTGCGCGACTACTCATTGCGCTTCTCCGAGTCGGCCGCGCGCGCGGCTGACGACGAAGAGCAGCCTCTGCTGGTCGAGAAGCTTCTGCTGCTCGACAGATGGCTCTGGAAGGGTCGGTTCGGCGTCCCGCCGAAATTCCCACGTTCTTAGCGGCGAAACCCTTTAGCGGCTCGGAACGCGGTGCATCGCCTCTTTATGGGCGTGGTGCTGGTCGACCTCGAGCGCAAGCACCAGTTCGCACGGGTCTTCACCAGGGTGCGTCGCGTGACTTTTTCTGGGCCTATTGTCCCGGGAATGTGGTTGTCGTTGCTCGCAGCTGTACCCACAACTGATGGCGGATTTCGTGGACGACGACCACGACCACGAGGCGTCGATTCTGGCGCTGACCGTCCAGCTCTATACGGTGCCGTCGGTGGCGCGCATGCTCATCGCCAAGGAGAACGCCATGGCGCTGCTCCTGAGGGCCTTCATCAAGCACTGCGCCCAATTCGAACGTGCGCACACACCACACCACATTTGGGCACAAGAATTTCGACGTGATTTCGATGCTGCCCTTGCAGGTCGCGGCACCTACCAGTTCGAGCGCAAGGCCTTCCCGGCGAATCTGCGGCGATGCCTGCACACGGGATTCGATTTGAAGTCGGCCCGTGATCATGATGGAGGTGGTGAACACGGGTTGTCGAACCGCTATAAACCGGTTTAGATACCTGCTGACAACACCACCCTCGCCGGGGGACTGGACCGAGCAGTTGCGCTGGAACTTCCTGCAAGGGGCGGATGCACTCATCGAGTTTATGGGTCGGATTCAGGTGTGCTGCTTCTGGTAGAGCGCAGTTCGATCGAATGGGTCGATTCTCGACATGTGTTGTGCACTGCCTACCTACAGGGCATGGACGCGGTGAAGCGGCAGACTGGCGACCACCAGATCTGGGAGAGCGAGTGGGAGACGGCGTTCAACGTGCAGCTGCAGCTCCAGAACCTCTACTCCAAGGCGATCGCCTACGCGCTCAGCGACGTGCGTTTCACCTGTGAATGGGGGTCATTGGCAGATCTCGGTTGGGTAGGGAAGGGCGCCGGCTTGCAGGCGGAGGTGCATCGCGGCTTCCTGAAAGCGGCGCTGAGCCGCGTGCTCAAGGAGTCGAAGGCGGCCGGTCTGGACGGTGCGGTCGAGAGCGCGGCCGTGGCGGGCCACGCGGCCGTCGAGGTGCTGCCCTACGAGAGCGACTCGCAGCCCGTCAGCATCCACGTGCCCCTCTGGCGACTCGCCGCCGCACTCTACGTCGCCGCCCCCGTCGACATGCGCATGGACCAGGCGCTGCTCAACTTCAAGGTCGTCACTACCCGTGCCACCGGTTCGCCGCGCCTAGGCGCTCGCGTGCAAGTTCAGGACAACGGCCTGAAGCCGGCGCACTGTCTGCTGGAGCTGCCTCTGCGCGTCTCCGTCATGATAGCGCAAGCGCAGGCGGGCATGTGGCGACGCAACGGCTTCGCTCTCCTCAATCAGGTAGGTACCCCGCTGCTGGCTGGCTACGGAAGACACCTCTGCAAACGCTCTCCACACTCAGGTCCACAACTACTACTCGCCTCTCTGCCGCTCCGAGATGTGGGACCGCGACCTGCAGATGATACAGGTGCGGCTATCCACCCATGCGTTCGCGCCTTATCATGCCATGCATGTCTCACTCACTTCCTCGGCACAGGCGTCGTCGGCGCTGCTGCAGTCTGAGTGCGGCGCGGACGCGCTGCTGACGGCGCTGCTGCACAAGTTCGGCCTGCTCAGGTGGGCCGAGTTCCACTACGAGACGCAGATCTCCGTCGACGAGAAGACCAAGGAGGTGACGGCCGTCGCGGAGCAGCTATTCACCCTGCTCGTCAACATACTCGGTGAGTGAGACTCGGTCAGCCCGCAGTCACAGTCACACGAGGGACTGAACGGATGCCACGTCTCGGTCTAGGCGTCGAAAATGTAAAAGGGAGCGTGTGTTGCGTCCGTCCTTGTTTGTGTGTTTGTGACCTTCCCCCCCCCCCAAAATCTCGGACTGGCACCGGTACAGGTATGTGGGCAATGCTTTAGAGGAGCGCTTCGTGCCCGGGGTGGGCGAGGTGTCGGACGGTCGGGCGTCGCTGGAACGGCTCATCGTGCACCTGCTCTGCCGGAAGCCCCTCCTCTACAGCAAGATCGAGAAGATCGTCCAACTGGACGTCCATTTTGACAAGAGCATCAATCTGGAAGCGGCCGTCAGAGCCGTCGCCAACTTCAGGTACACGGCCGAATATCGATTGTTTTTCTTCATGCGAAAGTTATCGGTGCCCCCAAAACGCAGAAAGCCGACCGGAACGACTTCTGGAATGTTCGAACTGAAAAAGGAGTGCCTCGGACGATACTCGCCTTACTATTACCATTTCTCGAAGAACGATGCCTCTGAGGTATTTTTGTGGAGGATTTCGACATTTTGAGTAGAAGAGAAGCTGTGCAACCTTTCAGACGGAAACGCATCAAGCGGCCGAGCGCAAGGGAATGTCGGCGGAGCTGCAGGCCTGCCCGCCCCCGAAATTGCCAGCCTTCTCTCCGAAATTTGCCAAGTTGACCAACCTTCTGAAGTGCGACTTGTTCCTGCAGGTGCAACGCGACGCAGCCCCAATTCTACAGCACGAGTAAAGTCGAAGAAAAAACGAATTCAGATCCTCTACTTGACCGTCGAGAGGTCGACCCGACGGTCGCGCGTCGTCTCGGACGGCCTATTGCATCGGGTTGGTTTATCACTAGCTTGTCACGTGTGACCTTTCCTCGTCGGAAGTGGCGTTTGAGGCGCTGTACCTGATCGGCATGGCCTTGAACGAGGAGGAGGCGGCGGACGACGCTTCCGTGTTCAATTTTACCGGCCGCGCGCGCCGCCTGTCGACCGCGGGCGGCCGGCGGCCTCACGACGACGCCGACATTGGGGCGACTGACGACGACGAAGCGTCGTCGTCCCTTGTCGACTTGTTCGAGCTGCTGACGAGTCGGCTGTTGGGCTCGAAGGAGGCCTCGCCGGTGGCGGCGCTGCTGTCGTGGGTCGTGGAGAAGTTCAAGCGACTCGAGCGCCGAGCCCAGCAGCGCGTCCGAGGCCAGGCCGGCGCGCGCGCCTCGGCCGACACGGACGACGCGGCGTCGGCGGCGGCCGACCGAGCAGCGGCCGAGCTCGAGTCGGAGACGGAGGCGAAGGCGCGCCGACAGAAGATCGCGGCCGAGAAACGCCAAAAGGCCCTGGAGCACATGGCCAACCTGCAGAAGTCCTTCATGAAAGTACGCACTGTCGTCTGTGCAAGGACGATTAGGATTTGCAACGCAGTGAAAATGTTTAGAAGAATGAAGCGGAATTCGCGGAGACGGAGAGCTTGGTCGAGACGGAACGACAGGACGAAGAGGAGGAATTCTGGTGAGCTGGCTCATGTCTGTAACTGTGCAGTTGTCAATTGTTGTACGTTATCGTAAGTGTGTTTACAAATGGAAGGCCGAGCACTGTGCTATGTGTGCTGTGCTATGTGTGCGGTGACTGTGCTACACGTCACGTTGGCGGCGTCGTGCATTGCAGTCGACTGGTGGACGCGGACGCGTTCCCGGTGGCGCTGGGCGCTCGTCGGGGCTTGGTGGACGAGTCGGTGTACCTGGCTCGCAAGGTCACCTGCATCGTGTGCCAGGAGACGCAGACGGTCGACTGGAGCTCCAAGCCCGTCGTCGTCTCCGCCTTCGCACAGAAGTGGGCTCCGTGCCGGAGCGTCGGCTCGCGTTGGTCGGCCAATGGCGCTGGTTGTGCGTCGTCAGGTCGGGTCTGTTGGCGCAGTCGGAACGCGAGGGCCAGTTCGGCGTGCAGCTGACCGCGGAGCGGGACGTGCTCTTCGCTCGGGCCGACCTGGGTCTGGGCGTGCACGTCTCGACGTGCGGCCACAGCATGCACTGGGACTGCTACCAGAAGTTCTTCGCGCAAGTCGTCGAGAAGGAGCGCCGCCGGCCGCGCCAGCACCTCCACTACATGTCGAAGCTCGCCGACGCCGACGAAGGCGAATTCCAGTGCCCGCTCTGCAAGCGGCTCAGCAACGCCGCCCTGCCCCTACTGCCACCGGTCGACCTCATGACGGCCACAGTGGACGAGCCAGCGGCTCAAGACGAGAAGCAGTCGCAGCAGCAGCAGCGACTGTCGGAGTCGGACGCGACACCCTCGGCCGCGGCAGCACGTCCGTGGAGTCGGCAAGCGCAAGCGCCCTGCTCGTTCGCCGAGTGGCTCACGCAGACGAGCGAGTTGGCGCAGAGGCCGAACAAATTCGCGACGGCGCCGCTAACGGGCGCCGATTCGGCCGTCGTCGGGAAGGCGGCGGCCGCCAAGTCGGCGACGAAAAAGGAGAAGTCGAAAAAGACGTCCAAGCGGAAGAAGAAGCGGCGCGACTTGCCGCCCGTCACGAAAGGTGGACGGAAGCGATCTCATTCCGCCGCTGAAGTATGTACCTAGATACCGCAATATAGCGATGGTCTATTGCCGTCGTTGCACGCAGAACGAGAGCGCGAAGGCCGATCCGTCGTCGACAGGCGCGGCCGCCGGCGGTTCGGTGAGCGCCACCGAGAGGGACGCGGCAATGGCGTCGTCAGCGACAGACGATGCCGGAGCAGCAGGCGGCGCCAGCGCCAGTGGAGGCGCTGCCAAGCGCACGAACGTCACCACTCTGTTCAAGCGCTACTTCAGCTCGCCCAGTGAGCCAGGTACGTGGAGGCGCGTAATGGAAGGAAAGGCGTGTCGTTGAAGCGCCCGCTTTCGTCTTGTAGACGACAGCTCGTCCTCGTCGGCGTCGGCGTCGGCGCCGTCTTCTGGCGACGAGGGGGCGGGGCCGACAGGCGAAGAGGCGGAGCGGACGTCGGAAGAGGGACAGGCGTCGTTGCCAACGTTCGTCCTGCCGCCGGTCCATGTCCATGTCCCGTGGATGGGCCCCACCGACGACGAGGACAGTAGCGACAACGAAGACGAGGACGACGACGACGACGGCGCGGCCCCCGCCGGCGGTCAAGCTGTCGCGCTGGTGGCTGCCGGCGGCGGTGGCGGCGGTGGCGGTGGCGGCGGCGGCGGCGACATGCACAGTCTGATGCGCGTCGCTCGACAGGTGCTGCCGCGCAGCGTTCTCTCGCGCATGGAAAACCTGCTGCATCCCAAGGCGCTGGCAAGGTCAGTTCTGCATTCGTTGTAGTCAGTACATTGTACTGGCACAGGCACCATTCGTTCGCTGCTGTCTCGTACAGGGTTCCGGGCGCACTGACGGCGGTCTGGCCGATGGTGGAGAACTTCGTGCAGCAGGTGGCCAAGAACTCCTACCTGGGCGCCGATTCCGACGCGCCCAAGTGGGCCATGGTCAGCTGGCAGGCGTGCGCCTACTCCCTCAGATCCCTCGTGGAATTGCTGCAATTTGAGAAGAAGCCACTGTTTGGCGCCTTCAGCGTTCGACAGGTGCAGCAAGAAAAAACGCAGCGCATACTTACCGTAGTATGGGGATCTTTCGGTTCTAGAGAGATCTGGTGTACGGTCTCACTCGATTCGCCGTCTGCTCGTCGTTCGTGACGAAACGGGCCCAGTTGCGCTCGATCGCCGGCAAGCTCCTGTCGACGCTGCTGCCCGCGACCCCAGCCGCCGAGCCTTCCACTGCCACGGCCGGCCCTTCCAAGTCCTCGACCGCGACGGCCCAAGCACCCCCGTCCATACTAGAGCTGGACATTCTGACTGTCTACGTGCGTCTTCTAGCCCCCCCCGCCACCTTTCCCACAATCTCGCGCGCGCACACGCACGCACGCGCGCACGCACAGGCAGAACCGGACCGTTGTTCAGATGCAACTGGTCGTGTGCTACGGCTGGCTGCAGGTGCGCGACGCGGACGCGGCCGCGTTCTCGCTGCCGACAGGCGGCGCGGACGAGCTCTACCTGCTGCGTCTCTGCCTCTCCGCCCACTTCTTCCAGATGCTCGTCGCGTCGTCCTCGACACCCCGACCCCCTGTGCGCGAACGACCACACACACACACACACACTCGAGGGAGGGATTGCAACAGACAACTACTAGCTTTCGTTCGGACAGGGAACGAATGCCGAAGAACTAGATGCTCGGTTGGAAAGACTGCGCGCCGACGCAATCGACGTTTTCGGTTCGACTCCTGCCGACGAGGGGTCGACAGGCGCTTCGCTCGCCGACAACTTCCGGCTGGCGCTTCGTCGGTTCCTCAGGCCTTGCGCCTTCTTCTTCCACGCGTTGACCAGGGTGCCGACGCCCGAAGCGCTCAAAGGTCGCTCGTTTCAAATTTTTTTTTTTGAAGCTTTGACGCATTCTGTGCATTTAGATCCGTCCATTGACGACTTGGAGCCGCTCTGTCGATATCTGGGAGTGCCGGAGGAGCCGCTAGAGCTGGTCACTTGGCTCACTAATGAGGAGCTTTGGCAGAGGCACCTGATGGGGGCGGTGGACGCTGATTTCCACTTCAATTTTTGCGAAATTTGTAGGTGGACGCGTGCGTGGCGGTGCAGCGCTGGTGGCAGTAGTGCCGACAGCCTCGTGCGGCAGCCCACGTTGGCGCGGACCCTGGTAGAGTTGCCCACCGACTACGCGGTGCTGATCAACCGAGCGGCCCGGTTTACGTGAGCAGTTTGTCATGGTTGTTCTCGCCGTGAGAGAGAGCGACGGTTCTGCGCAGGTGTCCCTCGCTGAACATGGACGAGTCGCGGGCGCCGACGCTCTGCCTCGTCTGCGGCGCGATGCTCTGCTCGCAGAGCTACTGCTGCCAGCGCGATCTCGGCACCGCGGCCGGCGGCGTCGGCGTCGGTAGCGGCGACCGAGTGGTGGGCGCCTGCGTCCACCACCTCTACAGCTGCTGCGCCGGCAACGGACTCTTCCTCAGGTCGCTGTCGCCGCCAGCCAGCCAGCAACCGGCCTCGATTGCCAGTTTCGGCAATTCAGAATTCGCGACAGCCAGGTGCTGCTGCTGACGCAGAAGTTCCGCGGCATGCTCCGCTCGGCGCCGTTCGTCGACGAATTCGGCGAGACGGACCAGGGATTCAGGTGGGGAGGGAGGATCTCGCTGGGCTGCGGTGGTTGAGGAGGAAGGAAGTTGAGTTGCAGACGCGGCAAGCCGCTGCGTCTCAGCGAGGAGATGTACGACCGCCTGAGGTCGCTGTGGCTTCGACACGCCGTCAGCGAGGAGATCGTCAACCACTACGAGACCGACTACCGCGCCCTCGCCTTCGACTGGCAGCACACCTGACGACAGTCCACGCACGCACGCACGCTTGTGGGAAGGGCATTCAACGAAAGAGAGACCGCTACGCGATGCGCAGATAGTGGTGTATGTACATGCAACGCGCGTGCTGCACTCTTGGAGACGTCCAGTGATTTTGGTGGCCTTCTGTCAGTATCGGCGTTAATTTGGTGTGGCATTCTTTGGTCGGATAAGTATGAACGGCGCATCCTGTTCCCGTCTGTTTTCTATCGTGTCCGCTTGTCGCTTGTGCGTGTCGCCGCATTGTTTCTTGGAAGTGAGGAGACCGCGTGACAGACAACTGAGAGTGCAACCAGAAAGTGAGGAGGGGTCGGGGACGGCAAGCTAAATGCTTCCCGCGCGCTCACGGTCAGTGCTTTCCGTTCGTCAAAGCGTCAAAAGCAACGCGGCGACAGTGTGGTACACGTGACTGATTGTGTGCATCCGTGCGCGGTAATAACTCATGAGACCGAGCCCTGAATGCCAACGAGGTCTGCTCGCGTCCTGATGGATGCGTGGCGGCGTGGACCCGCGCAAGGCACTTGAAAAGTGCATCGTATTGGAGTAGAAAAATGTGGACTTTCAGCAGCAACCTGTTGCGGCACTATTAAATTATAATAATACAGAGTAGATTTTGCTATCGCTATTTTGCCAGCAAACGGAAGTGTTGCCGTCTGACAAAGAGGTATATACGTTTAGTCCCAAATTCACAATTAGAAGCGATGCACAGTATGTACGTGCATCATACGTAACCTGTACATTTTCAGTCTGTGTCGACATTGGCGCGACTGTACATTGAGTGAGGTAGTACACTGTACGACGTGTACCATCGGATGCAGTCAGAACATACCGTAATGGATTATGATCTACCTATACTCATTCGTTCTGCAATGTGTTGTACCAAACAGACCGAGAAGGCTGAACGCCCAATTTTTGCTCTTTTCTATCGTTTCTCTAAAAAGAATTTGTTTGTTATTTCAAAAAGCTCCATGTTTTCCAATACTGTTTCTTATTATAGAGGAAGTCATAACTGTCATAAAACTTATCCCGGCCATTTGCCTCCGCCGATTACATGTGCATACTTGCGTGCATAACCCAGTCCTATAGGCTGTCCTGCTCAGTCTATTGTGCAGTCCATCACACTGAATAGACGCCTACGCCTCAACTCAAGCAGCCTCGGTCAACCGTGTACTTGCCCTTTGTAGAGCGAGTTGGACTGCGCAGTCGCGGCTGCAACCGCGCTTCTCTGCGCCTTCCTTCGGCTCTATGTGATTTTCAAGTGCCTTGGGCTCTGGCTCGCTCAGTGAGTAATAGTTTCGAGGAAAATGCTCTCCTCCACGTGCAATCAACGATGTAACAAACGGATCGCCTTATTGATTGCTTCAGTGACACTTTTCTGTACAGCCGTTGTTCTTAGAAACATGGTCTCAGTAGCAGTCGAACCTCAACGCCTCAATAACAGACCAATTCCTTCAACAGAAAAGCTGCCAATCAATTTCCTGTATTTGTCAGACACGCACGACTGGCCAGATTTGGATGCGTGTGCCGTGCTCTGTGCAGCCACGCATAATCCTACCAGATTTGTGTTGGTGCATTCTTTGCATCGGCTGAGATTTCACGACTCTTGGTTGGAACTTGCGAATATTAAAATCCTGCGAGTCAACGAAACGGAACTGCTGAAAAACACCAACGTTCTGAAGTGGATGCCAACTTTTCGAAAACTGGCGAAGCCAAAATGGATGCTACCCCATTATTCCGACATACTAAGGTGCAGTGCAAAACACTTGTACATTGGTATTTTCACGTTACGTACCTGTCTAGACTTGCAGTAGTGCACAAACACGGCGGAGCTTATTTGGATACGGACATGATTACGCTGGCGCCGCTAAATTCGCTCTTTGCGTCTGGCTTGCATCTGTTCTGCGAAATCGAGAAGATGCCCAGTCCCAATTGCCACCTAACAGGAAACGTCTTTGGGACCAATCAGACACGGCATGGCGCTCTACTTCAAATGTTGAGTGAGTCACTTTGCCAAGTCTCACACGTGCCAGTTTTCCACAGGTGAACAAGTGAGTCACCTTCAGATGCCGTACCACTCGTGTATAACAGAGACAGGTGGACAACCATTGGTCCCGACTTGTTTTCGCTATTTGTCGAGGAACACTCTTCCCGCGACGAAAGTTTTGCTAAGCAAGTCACCCTCAGTTCGTCCCGAGTGTTTCACTCCATTCCATACACGGTCGCCAACCGATTGTCCCTAGTGCCACCCGCCATTTTTTCCGGCTTCAAAAGGCAGAAAAACAAGGCGACAAAGCGGCTCGGCTTGCATATGTGGCGACAACTATTGCCAGACACCGTTGACAGACACTCCTTTGTGGGGCAGCTGCTCTACAAATGTTGTGGCAGTAATTACAAAGGCTTCCTGAAAGAAAAGTTCACTATTCGACTGTGATCCGATAAATCGAATATCAATTAGCGCCACAGTGGCTAATTAGAGGCTTTACGGTAATTCAATAAATGATCGACCATTTGGTGTACAAACATAATAAAAAAAATTGAAATGTATCAACTCGAGTTTCGAATTGAAATTTTTCGAATTGAAATGTATCAACACTGTGTGTATTGAATGTGCATTGAATCGATCGATAATCATGCAAGTTTTCTCCCCCTTCCAATAGTGACCTCAGGGACTAGAAGCACCTGATGATTTGCTACATGTTTAAATTCCGGTACGCTTCCAATTCCAACCCTGTCCAGAGTTGAACAGACATCAGCGAAATGTTGAAAAGAATTCAGTGCCCCAGCGGTAAGATAGGCAATGCCCATCAGGCGAGTGCGAACCATAAAAGCATCTCAACTTGAAATGCCATATGGTAGTGCCCGTCCAATTGAAACCAGAGCACGATGTGGCTTGCTATGTTTATGTGTTGATTTCCGAGTGGGTATGGAATGCCTTACAGATCATGTATGCTTCAGCCACGTGTAATCCGCGCCACATGGGCTGACCACGTTCGTCCCTCGTCAATCGTCGTCGTCAATAAAAAAATTGAATTGTTTAAGCAACCAACAACGTCAAACTTTCTCAGTTGTTCGTACCAAGAGAAGAAGTGAAACGACAACAGTCTACATTTTTTATTTATAACAAGTATGCAAATTTTATTGGAACACATTTGCCTACGTATGCAGTATGCAAATTTGTATACTAATTTTCATTTGAATTTTGCGCGAGTTTGCGCCATTCTGCTTACTTTGTCCCGTACTTGTCCCGAACTTTTTGTTCCGACTATTGCTGCCAAATTTTACAGTAGACCGATGACATGCGGTTGTGTGGGCCTAGGACAAAACACGCGCTCCGCGCTCCGCGCTCGTGCGCTCTTGCGCTCTGAACAACCACACCAAAATATTTCTTCACTAAATTAGGCTTTTTCGAGGCTTAGGCCAGATATGCAAGGCTCAGGCCAGATTTTCGTGGCTTAGGCCACACATGCGAGGCTTAGGCCAGATATGCTATGGCTTAGGCCAGATTTTCGAGGCTTAGGCCAGTTTTTCAAGGCTTAGGCCACATTTGCTGAGGCTTAGGTGCCCAAGGGCCATCCAGGCCCCCAGCTTGGGACGTGAAAAATGAGAAACCATATGGCGAACAGTGTTACTCCAAATCAAAGTATTCCAGTTTCTGGTTTGAAGCTGCAATAGCTCAGTGGATAGAGCACCAAATTGCAAAACCGAAGGTCCTGGTGGGAGAACCCTTTTGGGGTGCACGGTGCACCCGGGTGCACGGGCAGACCCTCTTTGGGGGAGACAGCTCAACAATGCACACCGAAATGTTATTTTTCGCTAAACCGCTTCCGCCAACAGCTCCCGTTTACAATTTGTGTTTTACTGGGATCGTTTTCCCGCACTATTGCGAAAATGGCGGCCGTTTCAAAACGGTTTGTGAGCGATATTGAAACGGCAGCGCTAAAGAGGCACTCACTCAGTTCAAGTCTCACTCACTCACAATTCTCTATCATTTCCCAAATGAGGCAATGTTTTGGTGTAGGGGCCGCTACGGTACCACAGCGGCAGCAGACTGACGACGTTTATTTCACGTGTAGAATGACTGCTGCGCAGTGCGTGCGATGCGATGTGATGCGTGCGTGCGATGCAGTGCGTGCGTGCCTGCGATTCCGCATTTCCCACAAACTATACTCAACACGCATGACAACGGCTGCATAATTGACTAGCAGTCGACGTAAGGTGGTGCGCGACCCAACTTAACATTGTTTTAGTGGGGCGAGGTTACAGAAACATGCCGAAATTGAGCCGCACTTTTTCTCGGTGAGACAAGCGCAGGTTTTCCTGCACAGCTGAGGCGTCCAACATACGGTTACTGTAGTAGGGATAGCGGGCCAGGACGCAGCTGTAGCGGCAGTGCAGGAGCATGTCGCGACTGTTGCTCGAGCCCAAGAAGCGCTTCTCTGGTGGGATGAAGAAGCGCTCGCGGTGCGCGATCACCAGGTCTTCCGGCTCCGCCGACGCCCACGGCAACGCATTCTGCAGCCAGAACGAGCAGGGTGCGCAATGTGAGCAGGGTGGGGTGGGGACAACTGAAGTGGGAAAGGTATACACACACACGAGCATCCCCCACGCTCACAGCACATACAAGCACCCCCCCCCCCAGACATACATGTAACCCAGTTTTTGAAGTGGGGGGGGGAGGGTCGGAGACCAGTCTGGGGTGTGTGGGTGGTTACCCCCACCCCAGGTACAGGTATGCCCACAGGTGGGGGGGGGACAGCTGATCGACAACATGTGTGGCGCCAAACCTTGCACGAGACGCATTCCTTGTGCTTGTGGCCTTGCTGGCGCCAGTCGCTGAGGAAGATCAAGCAAAACGGCTGCTCGTTGTGATACGGCTCTGCAAAGAGTAGCGGCTGGGCCGTCTTCAGGCGGTTGAGTTCCGCGATCGAAGGCGCGTCCAGCGACCCAGCTCTTGCAGTGGGAATAGCCTGCAACAGAGGACCCATTTAGCAACCGCTCGGCACACCATTCGAACGCCATTTGCAGCGACGGCCAACGCAGGACGCGGGACAGCCTGAGCGACTGCGGTGCACTTGGTGTTGTTGCGCCCGCCGTAGCGACGCTTCTCGGCCTTTTCACCGGCCGCGCGCTGGGTGGCGGCGTCGAAGAGCGCGTGCCTGCCGGCGTCCAAGCCCCACCGCTCGACGGCAGAGGCGAGGCACGTCTCGAGGCGGCGGGCGACGTGCGCGACGACGAGCGTGTGGCAGCAGACGAACTTGAGCGACGGCAGACGGCGGCAGGGAGCGCACTCGAGCTCGAACGCCACCTTCTCGAGCACACGGACGGTGACGCGGTGCTCGACGTCGAGCACGTGCCAGACGGGCGAGTAGTCGGCACTGGGCTGCTCGAAGACGCTCGTGAAGTCAGACTCGTAGTTGTCCGCCAGCTCCGACGCCTCGTCGAGCGCCTCATGGAGCGTCTCCTCGTTCTTCATACCTGTATTACCGGTAGCCAAAACCAATGCGACCCCGAACAAGCGACCGTACGCACGAACCAGATGGCAGAATCTCGCGGATGCTCGCTCGGGAAATGTAGAGAGAACACGGCTTCGCGGTGTCGAAGCATTGGAACAACAGAGAGAGGTGCGCCAACCGCTCCGCGGTGCTCATCTCTGCCCAGGTGTGTAGGGCAACTGCAACAGAGACGCGTAGAGACAAAAAACGAACATATCACGAAACAATACCAGCAGATGGTCGAGGTCGGACTTCAGCTGAAAGTCGCCCATTCCAAAGAGCGCCGACTGGAGCTCTGTGAACTTGCGCGTCGAGAAGCGCTCGAGAGTGCTGATGAGGCGCGGCACCGACTGAGACGCCGAGCGCGTGTCTCGCTTCAGCTGCCAGTTCATCGTCTCGGATGCGTTGCGTCCACCTCTTCGGCGCCAGTTCCATGCGGGTGAGGTTATTTGACGGAGCGGAACGGAACGGAATGGGCGTGGCCAACGGCGCGTTATCTAAAAGGTAGCGGGGCCTGGTCGCGCCCATTCCGTTCCGTTCCGTCTCCTTTTACTACGTAATTGGACAAGCGTGTCGGCGCGTTATGAAAGTGCGTAGGCCAACGTAAACAGTTTTTTGTCTTTCAGGTCCACGCAAAAACGATCGTGAGTCACGATTTGTGATGGGCGCGCAACGAAATGAACGGCGACGGCGAAATACGCGAGCATTGGGATTACTTGCGTACATAGTCGTTGAAAAACGCAACAACATATCACATAAAACATCGAATTACTTATTTAGACGCGACGAGAAGGTAAACGGCGACATGGGCCCGTTTCTCTGCCACGTCGCTTGGCTGCAGTCTGGCGATCCGGCTTGACGAGCCGCCCATGCCATCGTAGTAGTAGTCGTGACGCCCAATTCGTTGGATGGACGTGTAGTGGCCTGCATTGAATCGTTCCATTCATTTAAAAAAAATTCAGGACAAGTGTGTGTGTACCTTGGCTGAACAGGGACACATTTTGAAGCCGAAACGTGCGTCCCATGACCAGCAGTTGAGCTGGGAGTGCTGCACGGACTGATGGGTCACTGCCTCGGATATTGATCGGCAGGATCCAGGGGTACTTGGCTGCAAACTGCGTCTGGGGAGTTCGAATTCCGTCGCAGATTTGCACGCGCACGCTGAATACCAAATAATTATTCTTGCCGAAACTCTGCTGAGAACGCCATTGCTTACCCATTGCAGTCGTCATAGTGCCACTTCGATGACACCTTGGGCGCGGCGGTCGTGTACTTCTCACCGCATGGCGAGGGAAATCCGGTCACCTCGTTTCGGATTGCGTCCTCCACGCTGTCTGCTGACTGTCTGCAATGCTATTGGGTCACATCACGGTGTACAATGGAACACTTTTAAAGAGCTTACACGTCGAATGAGAACCGCTGGAACGTGCGATGTTTTGAGCGATTGGGGCAGGATTCTTCGCTGCAAATGGACGAGCGAATGCAGCGGAATGCGTATCCCAGGTACTCGTTGATCATCTCGTCCTCTTCGGCAAAAAAAATCGCGCTTCGCTAGAATGTGCACGTAAAGCCTGTTTGTCTGTCTGTCTTAAACATTCTAGTGTGTGTGCAGCGAAGTTAACCTCGATCGGCGGTGTTGTTTTGAAGGGCGGCCTTGACGTGTGGCTGTGACCACACCCACCCGACCAACACCTCCTTCCCCACCTCACCGTCCCCCCCGTTGAGGGGGCCACCACTATGGAGGATGGAGAAGGCGCCGGGTTGTGGTGAGAGCCAGCCAGGAAACTTCTTTAAGAATCTACATACATACGCATGCAACATACACAGATACGTGCGCGCACAGGGTGGCGGGCGGGGTGCGGGCCGCTCCCATCCAGGGAGTTATCGAAAGAGAGGGTGGGTGTGGGGGGCTCCCTCACCCCCCCGCAGGCAGCGGCCGGCCGGGGGGGGGGGGCGGCCCACCTTGCTTGTGGGGCCTCTTGTGGAGAGGGGGGAGAGCGCGGCGGGGGCGGCCCCACCTCCCGCCACCGCCGCAACACCACAACAACAACAGCAAGCGCGGAGCGTGAGCTACCCCTCGCCCTTTCGAGGGCACCCCCGCCGGGGGGGGAGGGAGAACAGCGCCCCCCCCACATCTCCCGCGGTGGGGGCCCCCCCTGGGGGGACATTATACTGCACGTGGCGCGGTGTGGAGCAAAACGACTTTTCTGTTGTTTCTTCCGCCCACACACCCCCTCCCGCTCCGGGGTCTGCACCGCCCCCCCTTTAATTAGTTACGCGACCGGTTGGTCCGAATGCTCGCTCTTCCCTCCGCCCCCCGCCCCCCACGGTTTTTTTTGCGCGCGGATGAAAAAAAAAAAAATTTCTACGTCGGCCGACCCACCTACATCACCCGCCCGCCCACCCAATCACCTAACAAGAAAAAAGAAGAAGGGAGGGGGGGGGACGGGGCCGCGCCGCCCCCCCTCCCATTCTATAAGCCCCCCCCCCCCCCCGCCCCCCCCCTCCCCCCCCCCCCCTCTCACCACACCCCCTTCCATGCTTGCCAAGCAACAGGGACTTAGTCGTTTCAATATCGCTCACAAACCGCTTTGAAACGGCCAACATTTTCGCAATAGTGCGGGAAAACGGTCCCAGTAAACGGGAGCTGTTGGCGGAAGCGGTTTAGCGAAAAATAACATTTCGGTGTGCATTGTTCCGCTGTCTCCCCCAAAGAGGGTCTGCCCGTGCACCCGGGTGCACCGTGCACCCCATAAGGGTTCTCCCTCCTGGGTTCGATCCTCGCTGGCAGTGGAGTGCGTGAGCGCGGAGCGCACGAGCGCGGAGCGCGGAGCGCGGAGCGCGTGTTTTGTCCTACGCCGGTTGTGTGGTGGGTCTGTGAGTCGTATTGGGAAAAATCTTCCCATATGCACCATATGCACCATATGCACGGGGCCTTCGTTATTGCGGTGCGACATTTTTTTCCTTGTCGCTCCGTTGAAGCCTTATAGTTACGATATTGAATTTTTGTTTATATTAAGTTTTTGCTTAGGTTTTGGTTAGGCCTAGGATGAGCTTAGGCTTAGGCTTTTGCTTAGGCTTTCGCTTAGGCTCTCGCTTAGGCTTTCGCTTAGGCTTTCCCTTCCCTTAGGCTTAGGCTTCGCTTAGGCTTAGAAGTACACGTGCACATGCATGCACACGCGCGCACGCACAGGCAGTGCACGCGCGCACGCACAGGCACACGTGCACATGCACGCACACGCGCGCACGCACAGGCACACGTGCACATGCACGCACACGCGCGCACGCACAGGCAGTGCACGCGCGCACGCACAGGCACACGTGCACATGCACGCACACGCGCGCACGCACAGGCAGTGCACGCGCGCACGCACAGGCAGTGCACGCGCGCACGCACAGGCAGTGCACGCGCGCACGCACAGGCAGTGCACGCGCGCACGCACAGGCAGTGCACGCGCGCACGCACAGGCACACGTGCACGCCGCACCCCCCCCCCACCCCCCCCCCCCCCCCCCCCCCCCCCCCCCCCCCATGCACGCACACGCGCGCACGCACAGGCAGTGCACGCGCCCACGCATGCACGTACATGTACACGCGCACGCGCACATGCACGTACACGCGCACGAGCCCATGCACGTGCACGGACGGACAGATAAAGGTGCGCTAATAGCGTTTTGAGCTCCCCCACCTCCCCACTTCCCCGAAACCTAAGCCTAAGCCTAAGCAAACGCCTAAGCCAAAGCAAAAGCAAAAGCCTAAGCCTAAGCAAAGACTAAAACAAAAGCCTAAGCCTAAGCCTAAGCCTAAGCTTAAGCCTAAAACTAAGGCTAAAGGTTGGGGAGGTGGGGAGGTGGTGAGCTCAAAACGCAGTGTGCCTAAAAGTGGCGGTTGCCTTTGGTCACCCGATAACCCCCCCCCCCGGTTTAGAGATATGCGAGACGGAGAGACAAGAGAGAAAAATGTCGCACCGAAATAACGAAGGCCCCGTGCATATGGTGCATATGGTGCATATGGTGCATATGGGAAGATTTTTCCCGTCTTATTCTTGTGCGTCGGATTCTTTCTGCTGATTGTGCTTCACGCGTGGCTCTTTGGATGAGCTCAGCGCCGCGTTTTGCGTAGGAGGAGGCAGCAGGGACGCCGGCAGCACCAGACACTGATAACCGTTCGTTCAGTTGGCGTCCATCGCGGCCCACGCAGCTGGACTGCTGGAGCAGAGCAGCATGAGAAAAAAGTCGACGAAAGAGACCGCCGTCTGCACGGCCGTGCGGCGAATCCGATCGGCCAGCGTCGAACGTCCGTCTGTCGCCACCGCCACAACGTGTGAGTGTTTTCGCCTATTTCTGGGTCGTTGCTTCGTCGTCTGCGGTCATTGCTTCTGATCAACGTTGCTTGCTACACTTCTCTATCCAGACTACAATCTGCAGCCCTCTGATCCAATGAGCAATACAAACGCACACAATATAAAGTGAATACATTTTTAAGCGCAGTCGCACGCCCGCTGCTGTGCCAAATTTGCCCATGTCGGTATAGGGTAGGGCCCCTTGCCCATAGGGCCCCTTGCCCACTAGGGCCCCTTGTCACACGTAGTTTCCAATCTACTAGGGCCCCTTGCCTACTAGAATGGGGGGAACTAGGGCCCCTTGTCCCAGTACCATTTCTGGTCTGGGGTTATTGCTGCACGGATGAGACAGGAAGCACGAACGTCGATGTCTTCGAACAGTGCAAGCAAACACAGCATGTACTGGAGTCGGATGCGTGTACTAGGTAGAACTGTGGAGAAAAGTGATCGCATCATTGCAGTGCTGGGATTCGAACCCAGATCACTATTCCTGTGTGCTAACCGCCTGCGCCACCAGTGGCGTAGCCAGGATTTGGATTTGGAAGGGGCAAGACAGCTGTTTGTGTCTAACCGGGAATTTTCGTAAGGGTACCCCCTTTGGAAAAAATCGGGTCTCTGAAAATTTTGGGAGTGGCAAGCGCCCCTTTGCCCCCCCTCCCCCTGGCTACGCCACTGTGCGCCACACTCCCACGCCTCCTACACCAACAACGAATGGCAAGTTGCAGACGTTTGAGAAAAGAGGGGGAGTGTTCCCCACCTGATCTAAGCGCATATCCTAACTGTTCTATCTAGCACGTACGTCCAAGCGCGCTTTTCCAGCGGTGCGGCTAATTCGCGGAACTTTTACAGTGTCTGGTACATCCAAAATTTCATGCCAGAGCGACCAACATTTAGCTTCAATTCGCTCTTCGAAAACAGATTCTCGGTTCTCGATTGATGTTGATGGAACTCACTTCATCATGTTGTGGGCTGCGCTGCGCAGGTTGTACAGCGCTTTCCAAGCCGGTGGGAAAGTGTAGGATTCTGGAAGGCTCTGAATGTAGAATTCTTGCTGACCGTGCTGTGTGTTGTTCAACGCTCATTGCGAAACCCTTGGGGCAAGCAGCTGACTGAGTCTGAGAGCAACGTCATTTGTTCGTTTGGTTGCTGCGTATCCTTGTCTATAGCTGGTGTCTCCTCCGTTCCAACTGTCTTGTTGAACGCTGGCGCTTTGTCCTCGTGTGTGTTTGCCCAGCTGCTTGGCGTATTCAGCTAATGTAGCCGTGGAATTTCAATAATTCTGACGGACGATTTACCCTTTCGTATGTACCCACTAATATCCATCCTTGACGTAAATCTTCTTAGTCCTACCTAGTTTGCTGACAATATGCGTTAGAGCCAAGCCTTTTGCATATTCGCACAGGTTTTTTTACGCGTAGTATGGCGCGGTATCGCGCACGTGCTTTCTGATGCATTATCGGGTTTTTCCTCGCCTGCAAAAACTCGTAGGTGTGTCCATTTCTTGTGCAGGATGCAACACGCACGCTCCTCAAGTCGTTTTCCTGTCCGGATTCCACACCCTCCCCCTACTTCTTTCTCAAAGGCTGTGTGTGTGATTTCACGTCCACTTGCACTGGGCGGCGGCTTTGCTCGTCGCTGACGCACATCACAATCGTTCCTCTTGGTCTGGCTGAGCCAATTTCGATTTTCAAGTCGACTGCCTCCCCCCGCCTCGCCTTGCCTCCCGTTGCGTTTTCTCTCCCCTCGCTGCCATTATCCGTTGCGTTGGCGCCTCCGCCGCTTTCTCAACGCGACTTCTATAGAGCGGCCTGCCTCCCAACGGGGAGCGAGCGAGCG
The DNA here is from genome assembly GCA_030248085.1 of Paralinhomoeus sp. GSCO2_6. NCBI lineage: Eukaryota > Metazoa > Nematoda > Chromadorea > Monhysterida > Linhomoeidae > Paralinhomoeus > Paralinhomoeus sp. GSCO2_6. The sequence goes on from JASAMY010000857.1 coordinate 70,146, forward strand.
GCTGCTGACTCATCGTCTACGCGGGGCGGTTTTTCACTTTGACTCGCCCACAACACGGCGGCGGCGGCTGCGCTCTCGCGCGCGTGCGCGCCTGTCGATGGTTTTGGGTGTCGGCAGCGGCGGCGGATGAGACGCTCGTAAACGCCGCGTCGACATTCCCAAAGAATGAAGTGCGCTCGGCGGCGTCAGCAGCGCCTTGGAGACGAGGAACGGGTCGTCGTCCGTACTGGCGATTGGGAGAGACAGCCCATTGCAGCGCCGCTGGACGAGCCGGTGCTGGCCGCCGCGCCCTCCGTAGCCGCCGCCGCCGAGTCTTCCTACCCGCGCGGTGCCCTCGTCGCACAGCCCTCCACCACCACCACCAGCAGCACCACCGCAGACGCCACGACGGCGCACTCGCTCAGCCCTCAGGTTCGTCCTGCAGTCTGGTTTCGCAGACCACCGACAAAACTGTGTTCTTCTCTCTGCAGGGGCGCTCACTTGCGGTCGGCGGCCGCGGAGTGACGAGCGTGGTGGGCAGCGGCTACCGCCGGCCGTTCTGTCCCTGCTTCTCGCCGACCGTCAGCGATGACGACGAAGCCGAGGCAGCGACTGCCGTCGATGTACCGTTCCTTCGTCAAGCTGTGTCTCGCACGCGACCCACGACCGACGCCCGCTATCTCTAGCGCGGCAATGGCGGCGGCTTCGGGGGCGCCCTCTTCTCGCTGGCGCGCGAGTTCCGCTCGCGCCTGGTGGTCGCCGCCGATGCGCAACGTCAGGAGCAGTCGAATCCCATTGAAGTTCGCAGGGGTGCGTTTGGCGTCTGTGTGCGCCTTGTCATGTCTTGTCGTTCGTTCTTGTCGTGTCAGTGCGTGCGTTACGGTCGTAGGGGTGCTGCTGTCGGACCTGGCGCACACGGCGGTCGAGTACCGACACCACCTGGTGCCCGACCTCGAGGCGATCTACAGCGCGCCCTACTACTGGGGCGTCATGGACCGCTTCCAGGCCGAGAAGCTGCTGGAGGGCAAGCCAGAAGGTGTGCTGTTTCTCAGCGTCGTGTTGGCTTCTCACGGACTTGTCGTGTTGCGTTGCAGGCACGTTCCTGCTGCGCGACAGCGCGCAGACGGAGTACCTGTTCTCGGTGAGCTTCCGCCGCTACCAGCGCACGCTGCACGCGCGCATCGAGCAGCTCCACCACCGCTTCTCCTTCGACAGCTACGACCCGAACGTCTTCAGCGCGCCCACCGTCACAGAGCTCGTCGACAACTACAAGGACCCCGCCAGGTACTTGCTCCACCACCCCACCCCCTCCCACCTCCCTGCTTGTACCCAAATCTGAGACCGGGTCTGACCGAATGTGGGGAATTGGGGGGGGGGGCGTGGTCCCAGCATGGAAAATTTTTCAGCCAAGGCAGCGTCCAATTAGGTACTTTTTGGTTAAAAATTGTCTAACTGTGGGTCTAAATGACGTTATTTAGCGGTGGCTTTGTATGGGCATATTGCACGAAGCACTCAAAACACCAGCGTTTACTCACTTTTATCGTTTTACACGAGTTGAAAAACGAATTCTGTACGGTGGGTGGCGCCCCCCCCCCCCCACCACCCCAAGTTACAGGTATCGTTGACCGTGCCCGCCAGCCTACTGCGTAGCTTCCGTTGCCTTCACATTTTCCTTTTTGAATTCTGCTCGATAGCAGCTTCTCCGCGTGGCAGGTGCCTGTTCTTCGAGCCGCAGCTGTCGCGTCCCCTCCAGCGTACGTTCGTGTTCCCGCTGACGGAGCTGTGTCGGGCGGCGTTGACGCGTCGACTGACCTACGACCGCGTGGGCGCCCTGCCCCTGCCCCGGCAGGGCAAGGCCTTCCTCCGACACTACCACTACAAGCAGGCCATACGCGTCAAGGATTTGGAGGCCAGCGCAGCCCCTGCCCCCGCCCGCACCCCCCAACGCGACGCTGCCGAGCCCGCCCAAGACCAAGAGGCTGTTGTCGGACCCAGCACGCGTCGACAGCCCAACTAAATGGAACGGAGAGAGGGAGATTTGAGAAATCCCAAAAGTGGCTTTAGTAACGCAGACTTCTCACTCGAACGCCCGAGAAAGAAAGGTTGTTGCTCGCGTGATCTTATCATTATCCTGAAGCCGTCGTCTACAAAAGAAGCATATATATAGCAACGGATTGATTACCGGTCGCTTGCTCGCTCGTCGATTTCCGATATGCCCGTTTCTACTTGTACTTTACGATTGTGGTGGCGTCGTCCTCCCGCTCGGTGATGATAACTCGGCCAAGCCAAGGGCGTCTTGCGAATATTGGCGCCACCTTCGCCGCATTGTTCCGCTATTGGCGAACCGAAATGCCGTTTGTATTGGCAAGACGTAAGACGACGGAAAGACGTTATTAATAAGGCCGAATGGCAGATTCTTATCGTCGGAAGGGCGGAAAGTCAAGTCACGCCCCCCCCCCCTCCTGGGTGATTCAAACTGCAACGCGTGCAGTTGTGATCAGTTTGGGTCGTGGTCAGTTATCATGGATTCTGCATGCGACCATGGCGCAGCCACGGGGGGGGAGGGCAGGGGGCGCTTGCCCCTCCCAAAGAGATTTAAAGAGGTTTAAAAGATTTAAAGAGATTTAAATTTAAATAGATCGCCTTAAAGAAACGATTTTTGCAAAAGGGGGTTACCTCATTACGACATTACCCGATTAGCCACAAAAAAAAAGAAAAGTTTGCCTGCGGCGCTGTGTTTTTTGAGCAAAGTTGGTATTTTGTGGCCCCTAGAGAAGTTGCAAAAAAATGCCTGCGGCTCGGTTTTTCGGAAAATGATGCATTTTGATTGCTCTATGTGTTTTTGGTCGAATTAGCACAAGAATTGCCTGCAGCTCTACCAAATTAGGTAGGTACCTGAAAATCATGTTCAGTGCCCCCTCGAAATTTTTCTTACACGTCCCAAAACCAAATCCTGGCTACGCCACTGGCATACAAAGTTCAGGACGCAGAACTGCAAGGCCACGTTGACCACGAAGAGCTCTTCTTTTTGTCATGTTTGCGCAACAAATCGGACCCTTATCAGCCTAGCGCGGAAGTCGGTCGTACGCACCCAGCGAAGCGCCTTGCAAGAAACGTCTGGTGCCACAACGACAGACAAGCGATCGAAAGTTTCCTAAAATAATCTGCAATCGTTACACTTGAGTATGTGTGCGACCCAAGGTCGAGATCACTGTGGAAGGAATGACGAGAACAGCCGTTCACCTGACGCAATGCGCGTTGCGATGCGTTGCATCACCTGGCGTAGACGGCGCGGTTGCATCAGCAGTTTGAACGGCTGCCCATAGAATGCACTAGAATCGGCCTGTGCGCGCGCTCCCGATCGCTCTGTCTCTTTCGGGGACTGGCGGCAGCGCCGGCCTCCCGGGAGCGCGCGCGCGCGGCGATCGTCACTTTACACGGTAGTTTGTTTTGTCGCGGCGGCAAAAGAGTCATTGGCGCCGACTGGCTTATCAGTGGCGCGCACCGGTCGCGAGGGAGAGACGGGAGAGTCCCCGCCGCTCTTGACTATAACTACTGCAAAACCACGTGGTCCCTCCGTGCCGACGCGAGAGAGCAGCCACAAACTTTCAGCAGCATGGACTTCGTCGCCGGCAGTCTCGGAGGTACGTGCGTGCGTCCTACCGTACGGTCTAGGTTCATAAAAGCCACTCAAAGTGACGAATGCGAGCTTTTTATCTCTGTCGCCGGTGGCGAGAATTGATTTGAAAACGTCGGTTTTTGGATCGCACTACATTCGAAACATTGCAGTGCTCGGCAATGGCGTACTGGCTGTTCAAATCATTTCTGAACTGATCAACACTAAGAACAGACGCGTTCTGCATCTTCGCAAAGGCAAACAAACGTACAGTAGATCATGCAGTTATGGTGTACCGTATCTACAATGTACGCTGCAGTTGAGTGGACAATGCAGTTTGTGTGGTGGCGCTTCAGGCATCGCTGGCGTCGTCGCCAGCCATCCGCTGGACACGGCGAAGGCGCGTCTGCAGACGCAGGGCTGTAGCGGGGCGTCCAGTCGTCGCTACCGCGGTACGGTGCACTGCCTCAGCTCGATGGTGCGCGACGAGGGCGCGCGCTCCGTCTACCGGGGCCTCTCCTCGCCCGTGGGCGGCCTGGCCGCCGTCAACGCCATCATCTTCGGCGCGCACGGCGCAGCCCTCAGGCGCCTCTGTCCCCCCGACGGCGACGAGGCGGCCAGGCGCCGCTGCGGCGCTCTCCTCTCCACCCACTTCGCTGCCGGTGCGCGAGCGCGCGTCTATTCTCGAGCACGTGGCACGCTCGCTCTAGCCAAACACGCCCATTAAAAGCCGTTGATTACGCATGGAATGCACAACATCAGTTTTTATCGATACAAGGAGTTTCGAGCTGAATTTTGACGTTTTCAGGGGCCTTTGCGGGCCTTTCTCAGTCGCTGGTGTCCAGTCCGATGGAGCTCGTGAAGCTGCGCATGCAGGTCCAGCCGAAGCAGTCGTGTCGCGCGCACCACGCGTACACGGGCGCCATCGACTGCGTGCGACGCGTGGCGGCGGCCGAGGGAGTGCGCGGCCTCTACAAGGGCCTGCTGGGCACGCTGATGCGCGACGGGCCGGCCTTCGGCTGCTACTTCGCCACCTACGAGTTCCTCACGCGACGCTTCCGCGCCGACCGCGGCGCCGACGCGCTCACGGCCAGACAGCTTCTCTTCTCCGGGGGTGCGTGCGTGCCTGCGTGCCTCTACCTTTCTTTATCACCGGCAGTCAACGACGACGCCTTCCAGGGATGGCGGGCGTCATCTCGTGGACGTTCAACTACCCGGTGGACGTGGTGAAGACGCGCATCCAAGTCGACGTCGACAGCAAATACAGAGGCTACGTCCACTGCGTCCGGAGACTCTACGCCGAGGAGGGCTGGCGGTCCTTCTTCCACGGCTTTAGACCAACGATTCTTAGGTGGGCATGCGGCCTCACTTTGTCCAGTACTGGATCGTAAGGCGTCATCTCCGGTTCAGAGCGTTCTACTGCAACGCGGTGACCTTTCTGGTGGTCGAGTGGGCGTACCGCGCCTTCGAGTGGTCACAGAGTCGCGAGCGAGAGCTGTTGTCGACGGTGGAGCGCGTCGAGCAATACGCCCGCTGGTTGCACGTCAATTCGCTGGACTCTCTTGGAGAGTCGGCCGTGGGCTACATCGAACCAATGGCCTATGGCAGTCGCCTATTCTGATGGTCTGATGCGAGCGTCGTGCTCTTTCTGTACAGAGATTTGTGTTGCATTAAGTTATATTTGTGCAGTCTTGAAGATGTTGAGAGTACACAAGTCTGTATAGCCGGACTTTGTTCGTTGTGTTATTTCGATGCGCAATCGCAGTGTGCCGCTCGTGTCGTGACGTGTGGGCGAATTGGTGAAAAACATCGCACTATTCAAATAAGTACGATGGAGTACACATAAAACGATAGTAATTTTGTAATAACACTGATTGTGTTGTGGTGAATACGTTGACGAGTTCATCCGTGTCTGTGTTGGTGGTGCACGTACGTACTATTAATTTGTCATACATACATAGTTGGGCACCATGGGGAACAGTCAGAGCAACGCGGCGGCGTCGGGGCCCGCCGACAGGAAGGCCGACTTGTACCGCCAGTACTACCGTCAGTGGCGCAGTTCCTTGTCTCGGCGTCGGCAGAACGCCGACACGCTCGCCGAGCAACGTCGTCGTCGACAGCGGCGTCAGAAGTCGGCATCGGGAGCGACGGTGCAGCGTTCGCGCTCCCTGCCGAGTAGTCCCCGCGAGGACTGGCTCATTCATCCGTCTCGACAGAAAACCGTCGGCGGCGGTGCGGCGGCGGCGAGCGCGAGTCGGCGTCGGACGACGCTGCTGAAGCACGCCAGCTTCGCGCAGACCGGCCAGAAGCTGTACCGGGCGATTCGTCGCCGCTTCAGCAACAGGAGTCCGTCGACGTTCGGCTGCGAGCCGGAGGACTGGGCCGCGCCGACGTCGAGCCAGCTCGGCAGACGGCCCAGTCGGCTGGCGGCGCTGCTTCGAAAGACTGCGAAAGTGGCGGACCGCGAGCAGACGGCCGCCTTTCGCGAGCTGACCTCGGGCTGGGAGGCGCGCGACCTCCACTGTCTGCTCGTCGAGTACGAGGCCTCGGAGGCGCTTCGACAGCTCACCAGACGCGCCGACGCCGCGAGGCCGCACGCCAGCGAGCTGAGGGACGACCTGGGCGCTCTCTACCGCCGCGGACGCTGCGCCGACGCGACTCTCTCCTTCGCCGGCCGGCACTACCCCGTCCACAGGTCGATTCTCTGCCGCAGGAGCGAGTTCTTCCGTCGCCTCTTCGCATCCGACTGGAAGAATGGCGCCGCCGCCGACACGCCACTGGCCGTTCGTCTGCCGACGAAATGCGCGGGCAAGATGACGGCCGACAATTTCGACAAACTCTTGGAGTACTTGTATCGCGGCGAGATCGACCGCCAGCTCGTGGCGGACGTCGAGCTGGTGCTCAAGCTTAAGGACCAGTTCGGGGCGCCGCACACCCTCGAGTACGATGCTTTCAAGTGAGTGCACTTGCTACCGATTTTCTTCAGAGCGGCGACATTATGGGGGCCTGGGTTCTATCTAGTATGCTTCGAGAGGCCGAGACGACGGGCGACGCCCGACTCGTATTCGTTTCCAATGCGGACGCGGCCGACGAACAGTCGACCGACTACCAGCGGGCGAACACTTGCAGCAGGTGGGGCTGTCGCTACTCGGTACCGAGCGACGTATCTCCATTTTGTCGTCACCTCCTAGGTCCTCTTCCGACTTCGCTTGTCACTCCGCGTTGCTGGCCGGTCGGTCCGCCTTTTTCTGTTCGCTGATCGAGAAGCGTCTGCGCGACCGGCCCGCCGACGCGGTGCTGGAGATCGCCCTCGACAAGTCCGTGATCCCGAGGCGGTACGCGCCCGTGCTCCTGCACGCCTTCTACACAGACCAGGTCGACTTGAACCTGGTGGGTTCGCTGCGTCTTCGGCACACACGGTGGTACTCATCGTCAGCCAGCTGAGTCGCTCACCACGCCTAGGTGGAGAAGGGCAGCGCGGTCTCGTCCAGCAGTCTGTCGGCGGTGAAGGCGATCGCGGCCGGCCGCTGCCAGCTCGCGCCGCCCATCGACGAGGCCATCGACCTCTACCACATCGGACGCTTTCTCGAGTTCCAACGCCTCGTCCGCGGTACGCATGGCGTCGCCCACCCATGTCGAAACTCGAAAACACTCACTGGCGTCACCTGAGGGGGGGGGGGGGTCTCTTCTGTTAACAAGCCCAGTAACGCACGATAGCACCGCCCAGTACGGCCAAGTTTTGACGAAAAACGGGTAGAGATTGTTAAAGAAGTTAAATAGCAAAATTAGATCCTGGAGCGCACTTTTTTGCGTCGAAAAACCTTCGTCCTGGCTCCGCCACTGAAATCAGTCCCCGTTCAGCCCACCCTCTTCAACACTCGAAAGCGTGCGTGCCCGGCGCTTGAAAAAAAATCGCTCCAGGTTGCGAAGACCTGATCGTGGAGCGCATCGACCTCGAGTCCCTGGCGCCCGTCTACTACTGGACGACCGACTGCTACGGCTCGGAGTTGGTGCGCCGACACTGCGTCGCCTTCCTGCGGCGCCACTTCGCCCGCGTTGCCCAGAGCGCCCTCTTCTGCGAGCTCGACGAGCGCCTGTTGGTGGAGGCGCTCGACAGCGACTTTGTGCAGGTGCCACCGTACTCTTGAATTCCCCTGACGTCATGCGGTGGAACGGAACGGGGGCAGGCGAGCGAGCTGGAGCTGCTGGAGTCGCTGATCGGTTGGGGCGAGCAGCAGCTCGCTCGGCGTCTGGAGGAGCGCGAGCCGAATCTGATCAGCCACACGAGTCACTCGATCAGTCGGCGGGGACTGCGCCGCTCCGAGTTGCCGCATCACGAGCTCAAGGAAATGCTGGACCGTCTGCTGCCGCTCGTCCGAGCCGACTTTGTCCTGCCCCAATACCATCCGGTAGATGACTTGCTCGCTAACCTCCCTCGCTCCTATCTCAACCACGCGGCTTTCAGTCGCTCGTGCAAGCGACGAGTCGCGGCTTGGTTGGTTGTCCGCCCGCCGAGATGCCTCCCGACCTGGGGACGTCGTCCAGTTCGTCGTCGTCGGGTCGCGACACCGGTCGAAAACCCAAGTCCGCCGCTGCCGCGGCAGCCGCAGTCGACGTGGTCGTCGCCGCCTCCGCGGCCTCCGCGGCGGGCCTGGACGTCGTCAAGGGCGTGCCCCATCTGCCGATCGGCTCGCACTCGCGCCCCGACCGCCACTGGCTGCACGAGCATCGCAGGCCCGGTCGGCAGCGCTGGCGACGCACGGCGGCCAACAGGTTCCTCTCATACGTCAGAAAGGCGAGCTGTGTGCGTAATGCGGTCATATGCTCTCCAAAGGTATCACGGCCGGCCACGCCTCTACGGGCCGCACGTGGCGGAGGCGAGACGCCAGCTGGAGCGTCGTCTCCAGGAGAAGCCCGACCTGGCGCTGACGCTGCCCTCCCACCGGCCGGCCGCCGCCCCGCCCGCCGTCGGCTGGCGTCCGGCCGGCCAGCTGCCGGACGCGCTGTACATGGTGGAGCGGCGCGACGACTCGGCCTCGGCGGAGGCGTCTTCGTCGGACGAGGACGAGTACGACGACGTGTGTCACGGCCAGTACGAGGAGGAGGACGAGGAGGACGTGCCCGAGACGACGCTCCGCCAGCTCGACCACCAAGTCGACGACATGCTCCGTCGGAGCTCCACCGCCGCCAAGGCGACCGCCTGCGGCTGCGCCTACCACGCGGCGGCCGTCGTCCAGCAGGTGGGAAACAAATTCAAAAAAATCAAAATTTAAAAAACCCGGCGACGATCACAGATCCAACTACGGCTGTTGCGCGAGCGCAACCTATCGGACTCCGTGAGTCTGCAGCTGTGGCGACGCCGCCGACTGGCGCGAGTCGAGCGTCGCCGACGCCGTCTGAGGCGTCGCTCGTGCTCGCCGACGCGGCACGGCCAGCGTCAGTTCGACAGCGAACCCGCCTTTCCGTTTGCCGACGACGACGAGGAAGACCGCGTCGACTTCGGAGACGAGGACGACGACCGCTCGTCCACGTGGACGATGGCGTCGACGACGGACGGCCGCCGACAGCTGCCCGATTTGGTGGGAGGCGGCGAGGTCGCGTTCGACGACGACGCCAACTACCGCTCGCTGCCGACGCGTCGACACCTCGCCACCGTCAATACCGGTGCCGACGTGTCTAATGCAGAAGGTTGGTGTGGCATGCCGAAATTGGCATTCACAAGCTGCGTGCGACTTTAGCGGAGCAGCTAGCCAGCTATCGCTATTGTTCGTCCAACGCGGAACTGTACCGACTGACGGCGGAAATCGAACGCTTCGCCATGCGGCGTTCCGAAGACGACGACGACAACAATGGGCAATAATTGTCTGTACAAAGAAGAACGCACATTAGCCACGTTGTTCATTGGAACAACTATATCGTTTCTACAATACGCCGTCATTGCTCCAATAAGTACAAATTGGGTGTGGCAGGCAACGCTTGTTAATTAATAACGTCGTGTACTGTGGTGCCGACAGGCGACAGCCATGTGCGTATTACAGCAGAATCGTCACATGACATTCGCAGCGACGAGCATCAACGAAATACAGCAGAACCAACAAAAGGCGGCGGTAGGCAGTGACCAGGCATTCGCAGAACAGAACAATCGGCGATTTCGTTCACAGCTGCTCAATTTATTCTCTGAACCGATATACTGGAACCGTAGCTGTGAGCAGCAGCTGTAACGGTGCCTATGTACCTATTTTTTCCTAGCGTTCGCTTTGGCTTTGACCAAACGGGGCCTCACTGCTGCGAAAAGGGCAGAACGTTGGCAGATGGGTGGATCATGCGCGTTGCAGCAATGCGCCTATAACCTGCGCAACACGCAAGAGTTCAACTGTTGCCTCTCTGCAGAGAAGCAGCGTCGAAAGTAACAATTCCGTTAATGCCCGCAAAGGGCAGATTGCAGGGAATGACTGACTGCAACGAGCACAGACAAGTTAGAAGCAGCGCTGCTGCTGCTGCTGCCGCTTCACGCGTCGTCCTCGTCCTCCTCCTCTGCGAGTTCCGCTTCGGCGAGGAGTAGACAGCGCTCGCTGAGCTCGAGCCAGTGCTGTCTGCGCGTCACGTCGCCGTGGAACCAGGCGGCGATGGGCAGGGCGCCCGACCACAGCATCGCGTACGACATGAGCGTCCACGTCGAGTGGGGACGCCGCCGACGGACCAGCGACATCCACACGAACGGACCCAAGCCCAGGAAGAAGACGCGGTCGCACCAAATCTAAGCAAAAAGAGCATTTGCTGTACGGTTCGTTCAGAGTCATTGCGGGTGTTTTTCAGTATTCAGTACTTGTCGGTGTTACATGGCCATAAAACAGCGAAATAGCACTATTTTTGACGGATTTTTGACCAAAAGTACGGACGTATACCCTATTACCGTCAAAATTTTCAACCCCCCCCCCTTGCCTCCACTCGACTCGACCACAGGAGTAAGAGTGTAGGGGAGAGCGGCAGCGGTAAGGACAAAGCAACTTGACGACCTGTCCGATGTCGAAGCGCAATCGGTATGCCGCTTCGTAGAAGTGTTCGGCAGTGACGAGACTCGAGCGAACCACCAAGGCGACGGGGACCGCGCAGATGGCGAAGGCGAGCGGCGAGTAGGCGACCCACAGCCGAATGCGCCCCAGAGGCGACGGGTTCGTCAGCGGCTTCATGCCCAGCATCGCCCGCAGTCCATAATAGTAGTACATTCCGAGCGTGCCCGTCGGCTACAATTGGCCCCTGACAAGGAAGTGGAGCACGGCGACAAGTCGAGACGGCAAGGCTCGAACCAGTGCGCATTGGAAGATACGTATAAAGGTGCTGATGGCGACCTCGTCCTGGGGGTGATCGATCAGGATCTGCTCCCGGTGGCCGATCGGCAAGCCCAGCAGTTTCCGGAAGTAGGGCCACATCGGCCCTCGCTACTGCCGGCTCAGCATGGCGATGTCCGCGCCGCACCTAAACCCCCACTAACTGACCGCGCGTGCCATAATGACCCTGACTGACCTTGACTAAGGTAAACGGCTAGCGCTTCCAACCACGCAGGCGACAATAGCATTTATGCTCGCCGCACACAGCACCGTCGACAATACGCGAGTGCCAGTCGTTAACTACAAAACAAAAACATTCTCAGAAAACCAATCGCGAGTACGGAACGCGAGGCACAAAACCGGCACACACACATTTCCTCGGACGTTTCAAAAGTCAACTGCTTAGTTCACGCCCCTCTTTCGCTTCCAGTCGTCCAGGTTCAAACTGCGTCGTGAGCTCTGGACGGCCGCCGCCGCCGCGGCGCTCGCCTTGTCGGGAGAGGCGCCTCCGACGAGGGAGGGCGCCCCGGCCAGGTCCGTCATCGGCAGGTCGATGTTCACTTCGAAATCATGGGCGCTGAACAAGTCCTCGACCGCGCCGGCTGCCGTCGATGGCGCCTTCAGAGCCGACTTCGGCAGAGGCGCTGCCGCCTCCGTCGCCGCCGCCGACGACCCGCCGCCCGCCGGCGCCGTCGCGGCAGCGCCCGCCTTTGCGGCGGGTGGGGCGCCTTTCGCGGGCCCTGCCACCATCTGCGCGCCCACTCGACGTGTTCGGCCGTGGCACGCGGGCGCGCCAGCCAGGCAACACGGACCCTGGAGATGGTCTTCTTGCGCGTGAAGGGGTCGCCGTCCGAGTCGCCGCTGTGCTCGTTCGAGCCGACGCGGTCCAGGAAGCGCTCCTTCATGCTCCGACGGTTCTTCTCGTTGATGAAGCTGCAACACACAGCTCTGTGGAGGAAACCCCAGGGGAGGGAGGAGGAAAGGAGACGCACCTGATGCCGGTGATGTTCTTGCTGCGCTCGCGGTCGAGCTGTGAGGCGCGGCGTTCGACCTCGCTGAGCTGGCGCTCGACCTCGCGAGCGCCCTCTGCGTCGCCCGTCTGCTCGGCCAGCTCCTGACAAAGAAGAAGGGCAATCTCGTTTAACAACGTACGTTTAACAACACAGAATGCGCGTACTGAGTGAATACGGTTGCGTGTAGTGTACTGTACTGTTCTGTCCGCACTGTGCGGCTCCCAAATTTGGATCGCGCTGTCTGTCGGCGGAATTTGACGGCTTTGTTTTTTTCGGTCGGCCTGCGCCGTCTCACAGGCTAATCCGTCCTCCATATTTGCCAAAGAGGCAGCACGTCAGCTTAACGGACCTCCGTCCAGGCGCTGCTGGTTGCTTGCTTCTCAGCGGAATAATGGAACAACCAAAAGAGCAAACAGTTTCGCTGCGTCGTCGCCGACAGCCGCAGTGACAGCTAGTAGTGCTCGAGTCCCCACGGGCAATTGTCGTGAAGTGGTGCAAAACAATCGACCACTAACGTCTAGTTGAGAGCACCCATTTACTGGTGTCGTGTATGCTTTGTGGTGAAACGATCCCGTGTCAACCAACCGTCAAGGCACTGTTGACCTGGCCTGGAGCAATTCTTTCTGTTCAGCATTGGAATCTGTGTAAAACGTTTCACAAAACATGGTAAGGGACCTTTCCAGCCCTGTTCAGTAAGCGTACTTGTTGACTGTCCTTTGAGTTAAGTCCGTGATGCCCAGCGGTCATCACCCACAACAACCAGCGGCGGCCCCAGTGAAGAAGCAGTTGAGATTCGCCCCCACCACCAATGGGTCCCATCGCAACCACGGCGTTCAACAAGCGATCGCTTCTGTCAAGGAGTGCAGACTACCTCAGTCGGTGGCCAGCGTTCTCAGAGCACTTGGCATTGTGAGTAAGAGAGACGACAAGCTCAATCTCCATGACCAATCCCCACCTTTTAGCTGCTGTCGACCATCACGTTTGCACTAGCTGTGTGCTCAATCAGGGCTGTTGGCAGTTGCGGTACACAGGCTTAATGAATGTCTGGATCCATTTTAGTAGGCTCGGGATTGTAAGCAGGCAAAGCAATGTAAATGCGTTAAGTCGACTGCTACCGACGGCCCAGCGGGGCCGCTGCCGCCACCTGGCTCCAGTTCACCAGCTGGACAGACATCCTTTTTTCAGTGCCTCTACTGGCCATTCCCACCTTGTTCGCACACCTCTTCGGCCAGCAGACTGACCTGCGGACAAGGAGGGGACTCGTCGTTCTGGTTTGTCGCGCGCTTTCTCGCATATGGAGAAAGCGCGAATGGTTGTCGTCGACCGATAGGGAACGACGGTGGATGGCGCACTCAGTGTGGCCTTCTTCCTCGGCACCGTCCTCATGACGCACGCCGCGGTCAGGACTCAAGGACCCCTCAACGAGTTCCGAACGCCAACTGCACTCTGCGCAGTGAGTTCCATCTTGGGTGCACCTTTAATTAATGGAAATCCAGCCAGCAATCTTGTCATAAGGGATTTTCGCTGCTTCTGGCGTTTCTACATGGTGGATTGGCAGTCTGCCAGGTGCAGCAGTGGAAGAAAACCGTGGCCACTGCCACAAGCACGTCGAGCAAGAACCACAATGGCAAGGGAGGCAAGACAGAAACAGTCAAGAACGAAATCGGCAACAAAAGTTACGAAACCCAACAGAGGATAGTGACAGTGAACAACGCACCTTCTGCTTTAGAAGTTGCGCCTTGCGCACCGCGTAGTTAGTGGGGTGCTTCTGGAAGCGGCTCTTCTCTTTGATCACCTGTCAACGCGCGTAGCTCCCAGAATATTCGCAAGTAACGCAGCTCTTTTTGGCGTACATATTCCACGTCCTCTTCGCTGTAGTTGTAGGCCATCGCCTTCTTGATTTCGGCTTCCTTGCGCTCGACGTGCTCCACCGTCGGCAAGGGCAGGTTCTGCAGCGGCAACGAAACACACGGCTACTACTTGGGGAACCAACACGATGTCCATGTACGCTGAGAGAGAGATGTAGCTCACGTTGTACTTCATGGTCTCCATCCACCTGTTGAACTCGGATTCGGTAAACTCCGAGTTTGACACGTACGGGATGCGGTAGACGCGCTCGTCCTTGCCGTGTCTGGAGAAGGACGGACCACAGTCTCGAGTTTCGATCCAGCCCCAAAGAATGACACTGACCGCAGTCTCAGACCCTTGTTGGTGCTCGTCATCTCGCCCGGGCCGGCCAGCGCCAGTTCGTACACCTTGGCCGTCTCCATGACGGCCGCGATCTGGGCCACCTAAACTTCAAAGGCGGATACCCACACGAATGAGACTGCACGCACGCAGGCACGCACGCGGTAGACGGCTCGCCCGTTGGCCTGGTTGCTGCCGATGCCGATGCGGACGAAGCAGCCGACGACGACGTCCTTGAAGAAGGGCGCGTGCACGAACTTGCCAAGCTTGAAGCGCGACAGCCGGATTCGCGACAGCTCGCCCACAGACGAGACCTGGACACGTTTAAGAGGGTAACCGACACGGTCCACCGACACGGTATAGGAAGGCACCTCCTGCTTCCGCTGCCGCTGTCGGTCGGACTCCCGCGGCGAGACGGACCTGGCCCGAGTGCTGGCCGAGCTCGAGCCTAGACGTGGTTGTTGTTAGGTCGAAAGAGAGAGCGAAAAAGCAATCGAAGTCACGACTGGAGGAGCTGGTGGTGCTCTTGGCGTCGTCGTCTGCGTCCCCGTTCCCGCTCGCGTCGTCCTCCTCCTCGCCGAAGATCTTGTTCAGGTCCAGCTGCTTCTTCTCGCTCTCTGCAAATGGGCACGCTCTCGCTCGCTCGCACGCACGCGTGTTCGAGCCGAGCTCACGTTCCTTCTTCTTCTTGCGCTCCTTCATGAGCTTCTTCATGGCGTCTTTTTTGGACTGCTTCTCGCGCATCTCCGAGGGCTTCGCGTAGCGCTCGTCCTCGTCCGAGTCCTGGCTGTCCTCGCTCAGCTCGCCCTCCTCCTCTGGCGGCTTGCCGCTCTTCTCCTTCTTAGCTGACGCCGTCTTGGGCTGCGGCTTCTCCTTGCCACCAGCAGACGCAGACGCCACCTCCTCCCCTCCCCCGCCTCTGCCTCCCTCCTGGCCGCCGCTCGCCTTCTTCGACTTCTCCAAGCGTTCGTGGATCTTCCGTCTGCAAGGAATGGACAGCGATGACGGCAAGCTGTGGGACGAGCCAAATCAGTGGAGCAGGGGGCGACACCTGGCGGCGATCATCTCGCGGTGCTCGAGCCGTCGAAAGATCTCCTCCTCCCTCTCCTTCTCCGTCATGTTCTTCAGTCGCTCCTTGTCGATGTCGTCCTCGAACAGCTCCTAAGCGCGCGTCCTCGCCTCCTCCTGCTCACTCACACGGCTCGCGCTGGCAGAGGAAAAGGAGAGTAACCTGTGAGAATTCCTGCACCGCGTTCCCACCGTCCTCGTCGTCACTGGCCATCTCGTTGTTGTACAGCGTCTGGTCTCGAAGCGAACTCTGCAAATCTCGCAAAAAGGAACCGTGAAAAGGAAAACACAAATAGCAGCGCAAAAAGCAAATTGAGGAATAGACTGAGAGATCAAAACATGCAGAGTCGGACTCCACACGACCACAGAGACCCCACCACACCTGTGCATGGCGGGACGGGGGGGGGGCTGTGTTGTGTAATGACAGACCCTGCCTTTCTTGACGGGAGCCGCTTGGCCGTCGCTCGACCTGTCGTCGTCGCCTTTGCTTTTGCCTTGCTTCTTCGGCGGTCTGCCGCGCTTCTTGCCGCCTTTTTCTTGTTTGGACTTTCTTCGTTTGCCGTCCTTCTCGTCGTCGTCCGAGCCCGAATCCGAGTCAGACGATCCACTGAAGCAGCAACGCGTTTACACAGCTTACCGCAACCATTACAACCGCAAAAAAAATGTACGCTCACTCTTCTATCAGAGTCGCAGATTTAGGAGCTGCTTTTCGCTTCTTCTTCTTGGTTTCTTGCTTCGATTCTATTGCAAGAACACTATTGCCAGAAATAAAAGAAGTTTTCGTAACAAAAAAAGCAAGACCTGCTTCCGGCGAGTCCTCTGATGAGTCGGAACCAAAAATATCGCGGGCGCTGGTGCTCGCCATGCCTTGTTAACCGCGATTGTCTTCTTATATGCCAAGTTTAGATATTCTCTGTTGAACTCAAACCGGCGAAACAATGTTACACAAAAGAAAACTTTCGGTTGCTTGGACGAAAATGTGCCGTACAGTACATGCGAGGAGAGTTTATTCGAACGACGTTATGTCTTTGTATTTGTGTTGTGTTCAATATTCTGTTGGTGTTGTGTGGTAGTTTGTCTGCATGAACTTAGATAGAGTCGAGATAGAGTCGAGAGAGGCTACATTCGACTCTTGTTCGTCACGTTTTAAAATGAGTTGGGCTTCCAGTACTTCCTTGTCACCAGCGACAAGCACAATTTGGTTCTGTTTTTACTGACGAAACAAAGGGGCAGACATTGACGTTCGCCATTGACTTGTTTTCAGCGGCTTCAATTTAGCTTCAATTAAAGGACAGCTTCAATAAAGACACGTGCTTTTGTGCCACCGATTTCTATACCGCCTTTCACCGTCGCGGCGTCGCAATGCAGCGTCCACCACACCCTTGCACGTGCACAGGAAGAGTTCTTGTGTTGTGTGTGTACTTTCTAGGTACAGTCCCCCACGTAGCTAAGGGTAAAATGTAGATAGAAAATCAATTGCAGACAAGTGTGGTTGGTGCTAAGCCAAAACGTGATTTGAAATTCAGTTGCCTTCGCTGCTTAGCAGCAGCATCCTTTTCAGCTTATTGACCTTGGCTTATCGTTTGCACGCGAGCCGTTTGACGGAACTGCTGTAAGAAATCGGCGCTTGGCGTGCCAGGCGAGTTGCTGCGGCAACGGCTGCGCTTGATTAGCGGGACGACGGATGTGACGGGGGAGCGGCGACGACGCCGCCTTGTTTCAGACAAGGCCAGCCCACGCATCCGCGTCAGCCGGCGACTGATCGACGCTCATAATAAGGCCAGTGGGCCGACCGATTGTTTGCCTGCCGTCGCCTGGAGATGACGCCGCCGCTGTCGTGGCCGACGCTCGCCGGCGCAGTCACCGACGGCGGCCCACTTCACTAGGGGTGGGGGACACACGCAACGGACGGCGACGACGCGGACGGCAGACGCGCAAGGATGAGATGGACGCGTACGCGCGCTTACGGCCGCGTCCTCTGGCTCCGACAGCGGCGTCAGCCCCTCTGGCTCGCGGCCGAACTGCTCCTGCCCGTCGGACTTGCAGCCGCCCTACTCGCGCTCCACGCCAGCGCTGAGGCCCACCACAGAGACGACACGCACTTCGACCCATTCCCCGTGCGTAGCTCTCGAGCACTCTGCCCCGTACATGTCCCATACATGTACCTACTGGACCTAGGTGTTCGGCAGCTCTCTCGACCTACTGGTGCCCGTCGACGGCGTGCCACTGCTCCTGCAAACCTTCTACAGAACCGTTGTCCACTATGCGCCCGACACGGTCGAGACTGCCAGCGTCATGAGCCGCTTCATCGATCGCTACCAGTGGGAGAGCGTCGACATCGATGACCTACTGCCTTACCTCGGCACCGACAACAGCACCAGTGGCGACGCAGACAACAGTGCTGGAACGTCGCAGGAACCGAGACTCAGTGTGAAGCAGGCGTGCGAGCGACGCCGATTGGTCAACCTTCACCCGAATATGGACGCGCTCTGCACTAGAGTCGTCTACTTTTCCATGACAGCGCGCGGCCACGAATCAGAGCAGGACCTGCTCAAGTTCTTGACGGACAACAACGATGATGATAGTCACTTTGGTAACAGCTAAGCAAATTGAATAAGATAGTCGATGTGCGACTTTTAAAGAAATTGGAACGCACCACTGAGTTTGCAGGAGCGATTCTATTCGACAGGACTGACGACAATGAGAAATGGATCGTCCGACTCCGATTTCCTTACTACCATCGAAATCTATTGCCTGGTGACTTTGGCGATTCCCTTGTGTACGATTGGCAAACGGGCAGCGTCAAGCCAACGTTATTATCGCCAGTTCATTTAAAGTATGCAAATTTAACGGACGGCGGTTTGCCAGGTACTGTATTTATTGGGAAACTTGGGTACCTATATTTCTACAACGAAATTTTCAGCCTATTGGCGCGAAGGCTTTCTCAGCGTGCAGAAGGCGATCACTGAGAGCGTTATCGCCCACTTGGGTGGCTTTGTCAAGACCGGGATAAATGGCGCCTCAGTTCACTTGCGGCGATTTCCGTTCCCGGCGCACGACGCGACGCCTCTGCTGAACAGAGCTCTACTCGTATTGCCGATTGTCGTTTTGCTGAGCTACTTTCTGCTGGTCCTGTACGCAGCCAGAGCGCTCGCCGCTGAAGAAGAGATGGGAATCAAGGCATGCGAATTTAAAAGTGTACACTACAGTATTCCTGAAGTGGTTACAAATTTGCATTTCTGTATCACTTTCAGAATTACGTGTTGCTAATGGGCCTTCCGCTGCGGATCTACTGGTTCTGTCACGCTCTGTCGAACCTCATCAAACTGCTCGTGCCAACCGTGTCATTGGTCGTTGTCTTTTATATTCTGTGTCCAAAGTACAGTCCTGTTGTTTTGTTTGGAGCTCTGGTTCTCTATGGATTGAACGCAATAATGTTTGCCTTCCTCGTGTCTTCCAGCATTTGCAAAGGTGGGTGGGAGCATTGTCGATGTTATGGATTACTCTAGCACTGTGCGCTGCGTCTACAGCTGGTTCATGCAACGGTACGTGTTTAGCAACCTCTACTACGCTGGTTGCTTCAATAGGTTGGGTCCTACTGTATCTTCCATCCCTGTACTTTCAAAACGCGGAGAATATTAGCCTTAGGCTGAAGACTGCCAGCCTTTTATTGCCGAATACTGCTATGACGTACGCCATTCGATTCATGATTGCTGGCCACAACTTGGGTTAGTTGTTATCAGTTCAGACAGTCCCTAATAAGCAATCCTGTATTCGCACAAACGGTACTTTTTAGAGCTGAGTAGATCGTTCTTTTCAATTCCCGACCTGAGACAAGATTTCGAAGAGGTGAATATGCTGCAAGTCTACATTATGCAAAGTGCCACACTGCTTGCTCTGACGTTCGCCTTCATTATGGTGGAGATTTACAAAACCACTGGAGTAAGTACAATTGTTAAAATGATTTTCAAACCGTGCACACTGCATTCTCGAATTCAGGATCTACTGTCTAAGGTCCATAAGTTTTTCTCGAAATCCAAGAAACGGCTCTTGGCGTCTGCGGCCTCTAGTCGTCAGGGTTGCTGGACGGCGTCGAGCTCCGATGGTCTGGGATCGCTGTCGGTGAAGGAGCTGTCGGTGGTGCTGCTGGCGAATGGCGGCCAGGGCTGCGTCGCCGTCAACGGCGTCAGTTTCGAGGCGCACAGCGGCAGAATCACCGTACTCTTGGGGAGAAACGGCAGCGGAAAAACGAGTCTAATCTCCACCATTGCTGGTAAACATCAGGAAATTGTGCGTCGAAGAATATAAGCAGTAGATGCTGTGAATTCCTAGGGATTTTCGCCCCAACTGAAGGCTCTATCAGAATTGGACACCTGGATGCCGTTCGACACAGAGGTCTGCTGAGAGACGTGATTGGCTATTGCCCCCAATACAACCCTCTCTTCCCACAATTGACAGTCAAAGAGCATCTGCAGTTCTACTCGATGGTACAATGCGTGCTGCGCAGTAGTTTTCAGCTTTGATGCCAACAAAATTGCAGCTCCGGCACTGTGGCAAGAACGTGAATCGCAGCTTTGGTTTGTTGGACAAGTTGAACATGGTCGACAAGCGACACTACATCGCGTCCACCCTCTCGGGAGGAACGCAGCGCAAGCTCAGTCTCGCCATCGCACTCGTCTCACAACCGGAAGTACGCGAGCGTGTCGTACACCCCTCATATTTTCCTCGTGTTTTCTTCCTCGAGCCCTCACGCATCCTCATCCTCCAAACTCGCATCGGAACGCACACACGGCCAAGCGAAAGCTTCAGATAGTGCTGCTCGACGAGCCAACGTCGGGCATGGACGCGGAAGTGCGACGACAAGTCCAAGAGCTTCTTCTGGAGGAAAAACGGCGCCGCCTCATCGTCATGAGCACCCACTACATGGACGAGGCGACTACTCTTGGCGATCAAGTCGTCATTATGCACAACGGACAAACGATCGATAAAGGGAGCAGCAGACTGCTGAGAAAGAAATACGGTGACTTTTCTGACGCTTGAACGAAAAACTCGCGATCTGAAAAGAATTTTCAGGTGAGTATCTGAACATGCACGTTTCTTATGCCAGCGCATGCAACGTGGAGTCGAGGAATGCGACTATCGACATCGTCAAGAACGTCTACTCGAACGTCGTGCGCGTCATAGACGACGTCAGCTCACTGCAGATACAGCTGGAGGCGAAGAAGGCGCCGTGGGACGAGTAAATTGACGTCTGCCATCGGATCTCAATCTATACTGCGAATGGACACTTGTTCAGCGTCGCTGAAATCTACAGGCAACTGGACGAGCAGCGCGGCCTCTTGAATATCGTTCGACTGAGACTGGAAGCCACGAGTCTTGAAGACGTCTTCAAAATGTTTGTCTTGAAGCTCCCTTTTTAGCCATCGACACCAAATTGAAATCGCATTCAGGCGGACTGGGGAACAGACTGAATTTGCAGCCGAGGTCAAACGTTCTGACTCGGCATTGTCCCAGCAACTGGCATCACTATCAGTAGAAGAAACCTTTTTCAACACAGGCGTTGTTCTAGCAATCGAACAATTTTGGGCGTGTCTTGTCAAAAAGATGCTGCTGACACTTCGTCAGCCAGCCATGTGTTTGATTCAATTTGCAATTCCATTGTTAATAACCACATCGGCTATTCTCATCAACAAGCTGGGTGGCGATCAAGAGCTGGGAACGAGTTCATTGAACATTACGGATCTGAAGCCATACCGATGGTCCAATGTGCTGGTAAAATCTACGATTGGTTGGAATTTACAAGATCTGCTCGAGGCGAATGACTTGCACTGGATGAACGTTGAACCCAAAAAGGTCAGTCGAATCAAACAGTTATATTTTCACCTTGGAGATGGAGAATTTTAGAGCGTTGAAAGCTCCTTGCTTCGGCGTGCTCACTTGTCAACAGCGGCGCACTTTATGCTGACCAACTTGTTCGCGTTCGATCAAAGTAGTGACGAGGATGGGTGGCCTCTGCACGCGGCCTACTTCAACAATCTCGCACCTCATTCTTCTGCAACCGCCTTAGCCCTTGTGCTGGAGTCCAGCAAAACGCCAGTTATTTTAAACCATCCTTTGCCACCAACCTTTGCGGTCAGCTTTTTGTTTGGTGAAGAGTCTACGCTCGCCCTCTGCTTAACGATTGGCATGATTGTGTTCACTGCCTTGTTCGCGCTGCAGCCCACATGGGAAAGAAGTATTGGGGCGAAGCACCTTGCGGTATGAAAAATTGATTTTGAGTTCCTACTACACGACAACAAAATCAAATATCACTAGGTCATTTCAGCTTCTCGCGGGCATGAGTAGGACCGTGTATTGGTTGACTCATGCAATTGTCGATATTCTATTGACTGCAGCCGTGTGCGTGGGATTGGTGCTTCTGTTTGGTTATTTTGGTGTTGATTACGTCTGGAACGAGTACAACAAGTTCCACGCGCTCTTGATGTTATTCTGCTGTGGGCTGAGCCTCTTGCCTCTGGCGTACATTTCGAGTACAATATTTGACAGTGTCGTGGCAAACTTGACGCTTTTTGTTTCGATTGTTTCTCTCTTGGGTTAGTTTTCAACTGAAATAGTAAATTGCAGATGTAGAAAAAAACACGTCTGCGTATTTAGGTGTCGTTCCCAGCAGTGTATCGGTCGTTCTCTCTGCCATGTCGTACGAAGAGGGTCAGAAACATTTGAAAGAGTTGGAAAGCTCTATAAGCTGGTGGCTGTCTGCAGTTTTACCTCCGTTTGCGTTCAGCAAGTCATTCATGGTATTCTATTCAAACGAGTTGACCGCAGACCAGTGCAAACGAGGAAACTTTAGCTGTGAAGACTACGGTAGTACCAGTTTGAAATTGTTCGACATACAGAAATAAACAATTTGTCAAAACAAGACCGATTTAGGTGCTCAGTTTTCCACTGACTTTCAACCACTACAGTACGAATTGCCCGGCATTGGACGACTCTTGATTCTACAAGTAGCGCAGATCATTGTGTTCTTTTGCATTCTCGGAGTTCTAGAAGTCGGCTTGCCAACAAGGGTTATGCGATTTGTCTGCTTTTATGGACGAACTCATTACCACAGGATGACCACCACAATGGCTGAGTCGACAAAGATGTTCACTCGTAGAATGTCGGCGTCGCAGCAACAAGAATGCGGAGAGGCCGTGTTGGCTATCACTGGATTAACGTTAGGCTATGAGAACGTCGGCAGGGCAGCACTGCTCAATCTATCTCTGACCGTGGGTAGGAATCAGTCCGTTTGCTTAGTCGGTCACAATGGGGCTGGCAAAAGCACGCTGTTTAAAACTCTCACTGGTCAGATGTTTTTGCGACCCGGCGAAGTGAAATTGGATCGATTCGACTTGGCAGAAGATATGCAACTGGTAGAAACACGGAAAACGTTGCGATGATTTCCGTAACTGTGATATCGCGTAACAATTCGTTGCAGGCGGGAAGGGTGATTGGCTACTGCCCTCAACAAGATCCGCTCATTGGTTGCTTGACGAGCGTGGAACAGCTACGATTTATGGCTCGCATCCGTGGAATTCCATTCCGCTCCGTACGCAGTATCGTGTCAGACGCCATAATCAAGCTCGGTTTGGACGGACATGCAACAAAAATCGTCTCGACATTGAGGTCCCATTTTTTGCGTCAAGCCGTGGCGTCACTATTGCGGTGTCTTCTTTCAGTGGTGGCAACAAGCGAAGAACGAGTCTTGCGGCTGCCCTGATTGGTCGACCGAAAGTTTTGTTGCTGGATGAGCCGACAGCCGGTGTCGACCCCGACACTCGAGTGCACATCGCCAAGCTGCTCGCCGCCCAACGGCGCCGAGGCATCGCCGTACTATTCTCGTCACACAGGTGCGCCGCCTTTCTATTTTTTTTTGTGACGAAACAGAATTTTTTTTTCATTTCAGCACCGACGTTATTGAAACAGCCGCTACGGACTTGGTTGCGTTGCGCAAAGGCTCAGTGATCTGG
Organism: Paralinhomoeus sp. GSCO2_6; assembly: GCA_030248085.1. Taxonomy (NCBI): domain Eukaryota; kingdom Metazoa; phylum Nematoda; class Chromadorea; order Monhysterida; family Linhomoeidae; genus Paralinhomoeus; species Paralinhomoeus sp. GSCO2_6. The sequence continues at coordinate 93,346 of JASAMY010000857.1, forward strand.
ACGAGGCGACTGGTCGATCAGACGACTTATGCGAGTCGGACATTCTTGGTGTCGATGACATTCCAAAGCAACTGCGTTGCAAGAGAAGGCAGCAGCCTTGCAGAAGAGCATTTCGAGGAGGATCGTCTCACATTTACGGTATCTTTGCGTTTATAAGAGACTCTTCCAAAAATAGTAAAAATTTTAGCATCCCGTGACGCGCTCGTCTCTGGAGATGCAGGTGGAAATGTCGAACTGTGGCGACGGCGAGAACGCCTGGCCGCGGCTCGTCGGCTTCGTCCAGCGTTGTCAGCACCGCTTCCGACTGCTCGACTTCGCAGTGCGCGAACGGCTGCTCGCCGCTCCAGCTTCCATCGACACTGCCGTCGACGACGGAACGGCCACACCGCAGCAACTGTGATACATACGCGCGCGCACCGGATTTCTTTGCGCCTTCGTTCGGTGTTTCGGCCGCGATCGCCTTTGCGCTGCCAGTCGGCGGCTGCGCGGCGGCCGTCAGCTGGCCGGCCGGTCGCCTTTCCTGAAATACCTTGGCGCCCGACGAGGCACGAAGCGTCGAGGCGCCACGTGCGACCGCGCGCGCGGAAGACGCTCCTCGGCGGCGCAGTCCAGTAACAGCAGAAACTAGCCCGCAGCGGAACGTGCCTCACCTTTAGCTTACTACTAACACAGACTGCTACTACTACGCTAATAGGTAGGAGAGCGCTTGCTCTCCTCGCGTATCGACACTAGGCCGCAGAGGAGTACGCAGACGACGGGAGAGGATGGCCCGACTGATCTACAAGCCGTGGTATCTGCGCCGGGTGCCGCCGATATGGTGCGACTGCTGCCTGACGGCCTACAGAGCCGTCTATCCAATTAGGTGACCGGCGGCACTATATTGTAATTGTCTAGCGCAGTTGCCGAATGTCGGTAGTGATTCGCAGGTTGTGCATGCTGATGACGGCGACGGCGTTCATCTGCACGGCGCTCTTCCTTCTCGTCGTCATGCTCTTCATCTCCATTGTCGCTACCGTCAACGCCGCCTTGTTAGTAGTGTTGCCTGCTTTCAACATCCCAAATAACTGCACACCAATAAGTATATTCTTCGTTTATAATGACGCAACAATGAAATACACGATGACGTGTTTGATGTTGTTACTGTTTCCAATATGTGCATATGCAGTATTGCATGTACACTATTTGTATGACAGTATTTGCATGTATACACCGACTATGTTTATTGGACACTGTAAGTCCAGATGTGCTATTGTGAGTGCGTGCGTGTTCAGCGCCTGGTTCTTCGTGGCGTTCGCAATCTTTCTGCTGGTGTTCGGCGTGCTGATGTTCCACTTGGCCTGGGCGGCGTACCTGCTCGAGTGGGAGGACAGCGTGGCGGCGCAGGACGCCGAGGCGGTGCTCACCGAGACGACGGTCGAGCAGCAGACGAGCGTCACGCCCATCTACGCGGCGCCGCAGCCGACCGCGGGTCGGCCTCTCAGCGCCACGGACGCGCAGCAGGGCGGCTACTGGATGTTCAAAGAGAAGCCCGCCTGGCAGGCCGTCTCCAGTCGAGACACTCTCCAGTGAGAGAGCCCTCTAGCAGGCGGCGACGTCATGAATAGGCCGACGTGTCGTCTGTCAATGTGTCGTGCGCTCCGTTCATTGGCGCGATTGTGGAATGGCGCTGCAGCGAGACTCGACGCGTTGTATACAATACAGTGCAGAAACGAGGCAATGCGCGCTCCTGGACGTGTCTGTATAGGTCGAGTCGAGATACCTACACAAGGGCGGAGGACACAGTCGGCGTCATGGCAAGGGTGATCACAGGGGCGTGGGGGAGTGGGGTGGGAGTGCGGGGATTGTGCCTGTCATGTGGCGGCGAGCTTGAGGGCGTCCTTGTAGAGGGCCTCGAGAATCACGTGTCCGATGACCTTGTACACCTCGGCCATGTTCTCCGTGAACCGCTCGTCCAGCGTCGTCTTCACCGCGTGCAGGAACGACTCTTCCATCAGCTGCAACGGACGACGCTGACCTCAGAGTACGTTTCCTCCAATGACACGACGTTACATGACATGGTCGCCTTTGGCATACACCGTAAGGTCGTTCGTTAACAAAGGGCGCCTTTGAGAATGCCATGAGAAATTCCTCGCTTTTTTTGCTCAAAGGCCGGCATACCTAATCGCGCTCGTGGGTGGTTATTGATGAACTCACTTAGTTCTGTACAAGCAGGGGGTGCAAGCTCAATTATTCCCCGACATATGCGCAGCATGTGCGCGCTCACCAGCAGACACACACGTGCTCACGCTCAATCACGCTCACGAACGCACGCACGCCTGGAGAAGCACGCACACGTGCAACTTTCGGGCCAAAATAGTACACTCCATAGTGCATAGGGATATGGTAGGTACCTAGCTAATCTTCAAAAAGAGTTGAGAGGAGTTGAGAGTTGTAAACGCTCACGAGGAAGTAGTTGGGCTTGAAGGCGGCTTTGGCGGCGTGCGCCTTGGCCTGCTTGTGGAGGAGGGCGAAGAGGTCGTCGGGTCGGTCGACCTTCTGGATGGCGGAGTCGATGCCGTGGATCAGCTTCTCGCCCTGCTCCTGCAGCCGCTCGTTGTCCAGGTGCTCGCGCTGCGAAGCGCCCCGCAGACCCTCCAACTCAGGGAACGCCTCGTACAGGTCGGGCTGACGGTCCAGAAGACTGAAGCAAACAAAACCGGTTTAGCGACACAAAAGCGGTTGTTGAACTTGCTCCTCGGTCACAGCAAATAAAATGATCAGTTAAGAAAAAATAAGAAAAATACCTATGCTAAATCCACATTGTGGTGGTGGTTTTGTTCGTCAACACCCATGCATGATGAATGTGAACCATTCCTGATTGATGCATCTGCTTTTTACGAACTGCTTTTACATGCCTGAAAAGTGGACAGCTCCCAGCAGCTTGGATGCTCGCAGTGGAAGCACACATAAAGTGATAAATTGCTAGTTCGATTGATTCAATTGTATAAATAAATGCGTCTACAAAAAAGAATTTCGCAGCTACAATGTACAGGCAATAGCAATCGACGCGGATCGAATCGAAATGATTGGTTGATTTTTATTGGTACCTACCTGCACATCTACCTGCACACACCGGTACAGTAGGTAGGTACATGCATGTATTGCAATACTGTAGGTACACTAAGATTGTAATATTGCGTAGCTTTTCGTGGGAGCTGGAACTGCACACTGGTACTGCTCGACTGTGAGTTCGGAATCGTACTGGGTGAGGAGGTTGGCGCCGGTCCTCTCGCTCTCGCGCATGATGCCCTTCCAGTTCTTGAGCAGCAGGAACCGCTGGCGAGCGTTCAGCGGGATCCGGGGATCGTCGGCGCTCTGGAGAGGCGCGTCCGCTTTGCCGCCGCCTCCGCCGTTGAGGGCGGCCGCGGGATCGGCGCTCGGCTGCCGGCCCACGCAGACGAGGCAGCGCATCTCGACCACACCGCTCAGACCCAGCAGGCGACGACGACGGCACGCGCAGACACGACGACAGTCGGCGCGGTTGGCATGGCTACGCGAGGTGCGCTGGCGCGCCGCTCTCAGCGTTCGCCGTCTCGACGTCGGCTGTCGAGTACTAGCTGGGGACGACTGAGGCCTCGGCGGCGACTGACGGACGAACTGACAGACAGACGGACCGACGGAAAGACGACCGTCGTGGAGGGTGGGCGCTGCGAGGGGGAGGGGGGGGGGGGCGGCTGTTGCGTGGCCGCCCACTAAAGACGGGTCGATATTGGGAATGGGATTACGCGGGGCGGTGGCGGCGGCGACGCGTCGCCGCGCATAGCGTCCGGGCGGCGGTCGTGGAGGGGCGTTCCAGCGACCGAGGCCTCGTGTCGTCCGCCTCGTCGCCCGCAGCTCCGGCCCGCGTGGCGCAATTGAAAGAAGCGGCGCGGACAGAGCACAATGAAGTTCGACGATGCCTGCGAGGCAAAATTGACGCTGTCGTTGTCGCCGTCTCGCTGTGTACTAGCTCTTTCACTCTCTCTCTCTCCCCCCCCCCCCCTCTCGCTAGCACTGGCTTGTCGGTCCAACTCAATTGAGGCGATGCGGCGGCGGGCGAAACTCGATCCACGCGCCTGGGATGGCCGGACGGCTGGCATCCGGCAGATAGTGGGGGCCGTTGAGACGTCGGCGAAGCGCAGCTGCCCGCTCACCTACAGATGTGTACCGGCGACGGTGTCCGGCCAACCGCAACGCTGTGACGCCATCGCTATCCAAAGATTGCGCTAAGCACAGCTAGGAGCCGTCAGCCGTCAATGCGAGCACAACAACAGAGTTGAAATAGTGACAGGCGACCAGCAGCGCCTGCGCCTCCATCAATCTTCTAGGTACCAAATACCAAGGCAAATTGACGCGAACGAAGGCATTGCTAATCGGTGGCACCATTGGCTTCATGGGGTGCCTACAAAACAAACAGTACTACCAAAGCAAACGTACATTTGTGGTCACATGCAAAACAGCTTCTCGATCATTAACTGCAGATCCCACGCGTACGCTTCAGTCGCTCGATTCCCGCAGAGCTGCGTTTCCTTTGTCTTCTTCAAGTATCGTTTCGGCTGCTACACTGCGCGACACAGCCTCCTTTCGGCCGATGGGTCTCGACTCGTTCAGCGCCCAGGACTGGACGTCGCCACTGCCGAGGAGGCAGTAGAAAACGGCGCTGCACGTCAGCAGGCCGAAGCTGAGCCAGAAGACGAGGCGCCACTCGAATGCGCTCGCCTGCGGGTGCGCGACTGGACGCCGACCAGGTGATCCGAACCGACTGGCTCGAGCCCACCTGGTCTCCGGTGACCAGACCGACGATGTAGGGGGTCGCGACGCCCGTGAGGTTGGCCGCGGTGTTGACAACCGCGAAGATGGCGCCGGCGAAGGCGGGCGCGATGTCGAGCACGTTCACCGCATCGCAGCGGAGCGACGTCGCGCACTGACTCAGCACGAGCAGCGCCACCGACGTCCAACGACCCCACGCCGTCTCGGACGAGGCGCTGAAGCCAGCCGCCACCAGCAAGCCGCTGCTCAGCACCAGCGCTGAACCGAGTCGCCACGAAACGCAGATTGCACTAGAAAGTTTGCAATAAAAGCAAGTCCACCAATAACAGTTTGGATTTTTCTCATGAAAGTCGTGCTGAACAATTCTGTTTCTCTGATGTAGTCAATGAGGACGGCGGCGGCTGCACCAGTGACGGTGTACCCAACAAACGGCAGCGAGGACACAAACCCATTCTACAATGACAGCGCACTTTGCTGTAAACACAGCGGCCAATTATGAATAATAATTGGCTAGTGATAAATCACTCACTGATTGAAGATCAAACTTCAAAACTTCCAACAAGTAAGTTGGAAGAAAGCTCATAATAAGAACAGCCGCCGAATCGCCACTGACTGCGGCAATCGTGAGAGCCCAAACTGGGCCTGATGAAATAATGCTTCCCCATGGTATCGAACTCTGAAACAATTCAGTGGAACTCTATATCAGTTTCGGTGAATTGGCAGTTGGCACGTCGATTTGCGCACTGTCGCTTCGCTGCAGAGACTTTGCTCTTGGAGACTTCGCTGAATGAACAGTTGTTCGGCATCAGAGATTCGGCGGTGAGCTGAAGGCTTGTTCGCAGCGAACACCAACCATAGAAAACACCAAAGTAGCGACGCACACCCTGTATGGATGTGTATGGTACGCTTACAGCCCATTGCTCGGTGTCTGCTATGAGAAGAAGATACCGCCAATGTAGAAAATGGCTTCCCATCCGAGATGATCAATGATCGCTGCACCGCCTATCATCGTTATGATCATCGATACAGCTGCACCGGTATGAACGAGCTTTACGGTAAAGGTTCGTTCCAGCGGCGGACACCAGCGCGACAGGAGGTCGTGACTGGCAGGAAGGTATACAGCCTGATGATCAGCAAGGGAACTGGTTAATTATTTTGTCCAAACAGGTCCGAGACGTACATACGTTTCCGAGACCACAGATCGCTCTTGAAGCGATGAGAAGGTTTGGAGAGATCCAGGCAGCCGGAGCACTCAGTCCGTGTGAAACCGATGCGGTGATCAAGAACAGCAACATAACCAGTTTGGCGCCAAATTTTTGTATCATGAAGCCTGGAGCAATTGTCACGCATCCTGGTCTTGTCACAGCTAGAGGCGTGGTGTGCAAACCTGCGGGGAGTTGACCAACAGTATAGCCCCAGAAGTAGGCGCTCAAAAGGACGCCTTGCAGCTCGCGACGCCAAACAAATGGTCCATCCTGCAAGCGAAAAGTCTCAAAACTACCGGCACGTTTGCCGACTCACTCACTCCCTCACATCAACGAGGTTTTTCACTGAGGATGAGGAAGCGTTTGTGTTGCGAGACTCAGCCGACCCATCTGCCAAAGCCGTGTGATTCACCATGGAGATCTGTAACAATTTCGAGGTAGAATTCAGTGTAGAATGTCAGTGCAACAAAAGTCGCCGACAATGGTGATGCTGAGACAGGTTTGCTGCGATTTGACGCTAGCAATTCCCCAGAACATAAGGATGGCCATCCAGAATCTGGTGCTGCCAAGCCATGGCGTCGACTCCGGTTCGGCGAGACTTCGCTTCAGGGACAATAGCGCTTCTGAAGGTCTCGTCCAAAAGTAAAGTCAAGAAGTAAGATCTGATTTTACATCCAGTAACCTGGGAACGATTCCTTCTGCTGCGCGACGCTCCTTCCGAACTGCCTTCCTTCCTTGCGCACAATGTCATTCACCGTTGGCGCCCACGTTACCACGCTCAGTTTAGCCACCGCGCGCTCTGCGTCGGCCGACATTTTCTCAGATGCTCACTGCTAAATCAGTCTTGTTTCAAGTTGCTTTGTAGTAACTAACCACCAGACAGCACACGCACGACGCGGGACCAACAAAGTCGATAGAGCGAACACCACACTGCACTTCGGGTGTTACAACACTTGCCACGCAAGCGTGTCTGCAATGCCAGCTAGAGTGACAACAAAATGCGAAGGCGCAGCAAACCCATGCCTGCGACTTGAGGGGGGGGGGGGGGTGGGTTGTTGGGCGGGGGGAGGGGGGGGGGAGGTGCGGGCGCTTACCCTTCCACTCCCACCCGAGGTTTGGCCTCGGGTGGGGGTGGAAGGGTCCTCTCTCGTCTCACTCTCGTCCCAGATTGTCGTCAAACGAGTCGCTCTCACCGCACCTGTCGAGTCGGCAGCAACTGCGACGAGTCCAGCGCTACGGCGACTAGTTGCACAGGAGCGGACATGAGCGGGCCAATTATGATCTATCCCAGACAGTGCTCCCAGACAGACATACCATTGTGCCGTTTGCGCTGCTATTGTCAACCCGTGCCGAGCCACCGAATCTGCGGCCATTGCATGTCGAAATTGTCACCGTAAGCCACGGAGATCCATCCCCCCGTTATGAAAGTATTTTCTCCCGAAATGAATGGTGGATATTCTTAGACAAGTATCGGAAATCGTCTTTGTCCACACAACCACGCCTATACAAGACCTACTGAATGAGCTACATGAGAATACGCTACCTTTTGTTGGGCGCGGCATGGCGCAACTGACCGCCAGAATCGAGTCATTAAATCAATTGATGGAAATTATTATGTATCATTACAATTGGCGGCGTTTGTGTTTTTGCAACATTCGCAGTCTCGGTTCGGCAAAGTCAACAAATAAGTTGGAAGCAAAAATAACCAGTTGTGCACCAGTCAACGCGTTGGAAGTGACAAACTACGCAAAACAGTTTCTAGATAGCAAATTGCAGAGCAAGAATCACACGCGTGCACTTCAGTCGCTCGATTCCCGCAGAGCTGCGTTTTCTTCGTCTCCTTCAAGTATCGTTTCGTCTGCTACACTGCTCGACACAGCCTCCTTTCGGCCGATGGGTCTCGACTCGTTCAGCGCCCAGGACTGGACGTCGCCACTGCCGAGGAGGCAGTAGAAAACGGCGCTGCACGTCAGCAGGCCGAAGCTGAGCCAGAAGACGAGGCGCCACTCGAATGCGCTCGCCTGCGGGTGCGCGACTGGACGCCGGCCAGGGGATCCAAACGGACTGGCTCGAGCCCACCTGGTCTCCGGTGACTAGACCGACGATGTAGGGGGTCGCGACGCCCGTGAGGTTCGCCGCGGTGTTGACAACCGCGAAGATGGCGCCGGCGAAGGCGGGCGCGATGTCGAGCACGTTCACCGCATCGCAGCGGAGCGACATCGCGCACTGACTCAGCACGAGCAGCGCCACCGACGTCCAACGACCCCACGCCGTCTCGGACGAGGCGCTGAAGCCAGCAGCCACCAGCAAGCCGCTGCTCAACACCAGCGCTGAATCGAGTCGCCTCTTGGGACGCCCAATGAACGCCCTGGGCGTTCATTTTTTCCGCCCACCTTACACCCTGGGCGTTTATTGGAGGGGGCGTTCATTGGAGGGAGGACGGCGTTATTTGGAGGATTTACGGTACAATAAAAATGAGTCTACCAATGATAGTTTGGATTTTTCTCATGAGGGTTGTGCTGAGTAATTCTTTTTCTCTGATGTAGTCAATGAGGATGGCTGCGGCCGCACCACTGACGGCGTACCCAACAAATGGCAGAGAGGACACAAACCCATTCTGCAGTGACAGTGTTCTTTATTGTAAACGCAGCTGCAATCATGAATAATCAATTGTTAGTGAGCACTCACTGATTGAAGATCAAACTTCAGAACTTCCAACAAGTAAGTCGGAAGAAAGCTCATAATAAGGAAGGACGCCGAATCGCTGCTGACTGCCGCAAGCGTGGCAGCCCAAACCGGGCATGATAAAAGAATGCATCGCCATGGTATGGAGCTCTGAAACAAATTCTTTTTAAAAGTAGCAGGTTTAGAACTGCGTATTGGAGCGTTGATTTGCGCACTTTCACTTCGCTGCAGGGACTTTGCTCTTGGAGACTTTGCTGAATGAATAGTCGTTCGGCGTCAGAGATTCGGCGGTGAGCTGAAGGCTTGTTCGAAGCGAACACCAACCACAGAAGACACCAAAGTAGCGACACACACCCTGTATGGATGTCTACGGTACGGCACAGCCCATTGCTATGCTCTAATGTCTGCTGTATTTGACAAGATACCGCCGATGTAGAAAATGGCTTCCCATCCGAGATGATCAATGATCGCTGCACCGCCGATCATCGTCATGATCATCGATACAGCTGCACCGATATGAATGAGCTTCACGGTAAACGTTCGTTCCAGCGGCGGACACCAGCGTGACAGGAGGTCGTGACTGGCAGGAAGGTATGCAGCCTGATGTTCAGCAAGGAAAGGTGATTTCTTTTGCTCAAACTCGTCTAAGACATACGTTTCCAAGGCCACAAATAACTCTTGCAGCGATCAAAAGGTGCGGCGAGACCCTGGCAGCTGGAGCGCATAGCCCATGAGAAACCGTTGCTGTGATTAGGAAGAACAGCATAACCTGCTTGGCGCCGAATTTTTGTATCATAAAGCCTAGAGCAATTGTGGCGCATCCTGACATTGTCACGGGAGAGACGTGGGGTGCAAACCTGCGGGAATTTGACCAACGGTATAGCCCCAGAAGTAGGCGCCCAAGAGAACGCCTTGCAGCTCGCGACGCCAAACAAACGGTCCATCCTGCAAAGGAAAAGTCTCAAACCTACCGGGCACGTTTGCCGACTCCCTCCCTCACATCGACGAGGTTTTTCACTGAGGATGAGGAAGTGGTCCGGTTGCGAGACTCTGTCACCTCATCTGCCAGAGCCGTATGATTCACCATGGAAATCTGAAACAATTTCGAAGACGTCAACTTCAAGAGTGCAACAAACTGATGCCGACAATTGCGATGCTGAGACAGGTCTGCTGCGATTTGACGCTAGCAATTCCCCAGAACATAAGGATGGCCATCCAGAATCTGGTGCTGCCCAGCCATGGCGTCGACTGCGGATCGGCGAGACTTCGCTTCAGGGACAATATCGCTTCTGAAGTTCTCGTCAAGAAGTCAAGTCAAGAGGCAGGATAAATAAATGTATAAATGAATCAATGAATAAAAAGCCGTAAATCCTCCAACAGTGCCCCCAGGGCACTATACTTTCAACCTCTCTATACCGGGGGCGCTATTGGGGACTCCAACTTTTGGACAGAGGACACTCTTGGAAAAATTAAGGCATCTAACTTAATATCGAGTAACCTGGAAAAGAATCTTTGTGCTTTGAGACGGTTCTCCTGGCACTGTCATTTACCGGCGACGCCCACGATACCACGCTCAGTTTCGCGACTGCGCGCTCTGCGTCGGCCGACATTTTCTCTGACGCTGCCTGTGCTACATCATTCGTCTTGGCTGCAACGCGCGTGCAAACTGTTCGACCGCTGCGCAATGGATGGATGTACGCGTGTTGAGAAACGGACACGACTCGCTTTGTAGCAGCATCACCAGACAGCACAAGCACGACGCGGGATTAACACAGCGGAACAGCGAACAAACTGCGCTTCGGGTGTGATAACAATGGGCCTCACAAGCGTGTCTGCAAACATGTGCCAGGCTGCCAGCCAAGTGTAACAACAAACTGTAAGACGCGTGAAACCCAAGCCGTTGACGAGGGGGAGGGGAGGGATGGAGAGCGGTGAGCGGGTGCGGATACCCTCTACCACCCACGAGGTTTGACCACCGCACCGAGACCGACGATGTTGGGAACTTTAAACACTTTACGGCTATAGTATATAAGCTACTTCATACTTTCTACTTTTGAATGGTGTACCGTGATAAAAAGCGCTGCACACAACAACCTGTGTGACACAACGCAGTGCGGATAATTAGCGACAGTGTTTTGATTGTATTGCTGAATATAGAATTAGGCTTAGGCTTGGGGTTGCGCGCGCGCACGCGCACACACGCACGGACAAGCACGCATGCGCACGCACGAGCACGCGCGCACGCACGAGCACCCGCGCACGCACAGACGAGCACGCACGCACACGCGCACGTACAGACGAGAACGCACGCGCATGCGCGCACGCATGCACGAGCACGCGCGCACGCGCGCACACGCGCACGCGCGCACACGCGCACGCACAGACAAGCACGGACGTGCGCACGCACGGCTTAGCCTAATTGCTGAATGCTTAGCGTAACGATTAGCCGAAGCCTAAGCATACCCAAGCCTGAGCCTGAACCAAAGGTGGTGCGTGCGTGCAAGCGTGGCGTGCGTGCACGCGTGCGAGGCGGCGCGCGCGCGCACGTTGCAGTTGACGTCGATGTCGGCAAAGCGTCCGTCGACGTGTGTACTGAAGCGGCAAGTCTGACTGCGCCTGTACAAGGTTCTTCTATCAGGGTGTACGCGTCAGCGTACAACCCTAATATGTGACGACTTCTCAATGCGGATTTTTGAATTTTCGATCGCCTATAACTTTTGATTGCCTGAACGGATTTCGGCGCGTTATGGCTAAAAAGAACAGCCTTCTTCTGGGGCATCGAACGCGCCATAACGCGTTTCCTTGTTTTACTGTAAGGGGTCAATACCTCCGAAAATGTTGTGGAAACGCGAGGTTTTTTTTCTCGTGTTCTTTGCCAATTTTTGAACGCCGCTCCCGCCCGAACGCCACTTGCGATTGTGCTGAAACTTGGTGTGTAAGCGTGGCCCATGATGGCATTTTTAACCTGCAAAGCATTTGCTCCCAGTTGCTTCCAATCTTGAGTTATGGCCGATTTTGCCAGATTTTTTGGAGATTTTTCGGCCAACATTTTGTGTGCTATAGGCGCCTCAACCGCTCATCGCAGAGATTTGCTATAATGGTGAAAGTTGATCGCCTAGACATGTAGCATTGTACTTTCAACAAATTGGGCGCGACCAGTAGGCAACCGCGCAACGCGTCGACACGCGCGGTCATCGCGGGTGACTCTTTGTGAACCGTCGTCTCGTCGTCGTCAACTCAGTCTGGGCGCGCTGTCGCAGCTCTCCGTGGCCCTGCCTTCTGGCCAACAGACCGTGCCGGATCGGACAGCTCCGTCGGCACCGCAGCGTCGACAAGAACCGCTGACACGCCAGCCGGCACAGTAACACGCGCTGGCGGCTGCGGCCGGCGGCTGGTCGTCACTCGTCAACGCGCAGCGTGTCGACGCCACCGAGACTCAACGTCGCGCAACCGACGACGGCGGTTTGAAAGGCACGGTCGGCAGGCCGTGGTTGTGCCGGTCGGCGGCCCCGTTCTGCCAGTCTGTCGTCACAAGCTCGCCAGCAGTCGAATAGCGCCGCCAGACGCCTTCCACACTCTCGCGACTGATCTGAAGGCGACAGACGACGGTGGCAGCGGCGACTGCTTCTTCCGGTCCCTGGGCTAAGTCGTCTCGGGCCGGCTACGCCGACCGCTACTGATCGGACGACGACTACCTGACGAAGAACCGGCTTGATCACGACCATTCATCAGTTCATTCATTTCCCTTACGGAAACAGGCGTACGTGTTCTAACTTCTAACGAACTGAACACGCCCCCTTTGGAATACATGCGAAGTCTCTGCGAGCATTTCATTCGTCGTCGCGGCGATGTAGCGTTGTGCTATGTTTGTGCTGTTGTTGTTGCTAATGTTGTCGTGTCGGTAACGTGTGCCAGCCAGTGCAATGCACATGAGCTCCTTCCTTACTACTTGGTGCGTTTGAGAAGGAACGTGTAAGCCTGGCAGAGTTGCACCGCAGACTTCATTTCATACATTTAAACAACTGTCATTTGTCGGAAAATTGAATTGTATTGTTTGGCGTTTTGTTTGATTTTGTAGGGGTGAGTAGAGTGTTTCAATGTTAGAGCTACCTTGTGAATGGCGTAAACGTAGATATTTTAAACTTGCGGGCATTAGGGGAACGCTCCCTTTATGGTGTCAGTTGAATGCAGCACACGTTAAATGCAGCACACGTTGTATGTGATAAAGGATGCAGACAAGCAAGCAAATAAAGTATGCAAGCAAGTTGACTTTCGCAGCTTTTTCGTGGCTTAAGGTTGGGCTTAGGCTTTATTTAGGTTTTAACTTAGGCTTAGGCTTTGCTTAGGCTTAGGCTTAGGCTTAGGTTTTACTTGGGTTTAGGCTTTAGCTTAGGCTTAGGTTTTGCTTGCCGCGAAAGTCAACTTGCGTGCATACTTTATCTGCTTGCATGCTTGCATTCTTTATCACATACAACCTGTGCTGCATTTAACGTGTGCTGCATTTAAGCGTGACCCTTCTGGGTGCGTAAACTAAAACACACGACCAACACGACACGACCACCACGACCAAAACTTTAGGCTTAGGTTTAGGCTTTTGCTTAGGCTTAGGCTTAGGCTTCTGCTTAGGCTTAGGCTTAAGTTTCGGCTTAGGCTTGTGTTGGTCGTGTTGGTCGTGGTGGTCGTGTGTTTTATTTAACCCCACCGTTAGGGTAAAGCCTATCCACCTGCGAGTGCGTAAGAATTGTAATTACCTTTTGCTGAGAGCTCTCTGCTTTCGTTTGCTTTGCGTTTCTTCGTCGACTTTTCACTGCTTACAGCTGCTTGTTTACTTGATTTTCCGATCGATGGACGTTCTCCTTCTGAACTGAACTGTCGTTGGCATGGGTTGAGGTTGAGGATGATCCGAGGGAGCTGAGCGGGGATGGAGGTTAACCGGGATGGACATTCTGGCTGGCTACGAACGGAGCCAAGCCTCGTAGCGGAAACGGTTAAATTGTTGGGTGACGCGGCGTCGGCGGGCCTACCTAATAAGGCGGTTCCAACCAGTGCGCGGTCGCGGCGCTTGTTTCTAACGACGGCTGCGGCTTCCGCGCTAGCTGCCCATTCCCCAGGGTGCCACGCCACACGAAAGGCGCCGCGCGTCGGCTGGGCGTCTGTCGAGGAGTAGTCAGAGGAGGTGGAGGAGGAGTAGCCTCGGCTCGCCACGGATAACGGTCGATTTACAGCGGCGTTAAGCCCTGGGCCCCGCCAGGGAGCCTCTGAGTGCAGTGCAGGCCGGCCACCGACAATGGCGACGTACAACGCGTTCCGAGTGTGAGTCGTAGTCACTTGCTTTGGATTAGTTGGTGCGCCGCGGCCTGACGCGCCGCTTCCGCTTTGCAAGTCGCAGCGAAGTTTGGCGCGGCTGGTCGCGCGCGCGCGCGCACGCTGGTTGCGCTGTGTCATTTTCCCTATTGACGCAGTCGGTGACTGGGCGGCTGAATGGGCACTGCTGCCTCTGTCCGATCGATATTGTTATGAATACCATGTGGCGCTCTGTATGTATCCACGCGTCTGCTGCTCGCTGCGGCTGGCACATCCAATCCAATGTATACGTTCCCTCTCGCTTCTCGCTCCTATTGTGGCTATGTGCGCGTTGCCTTTGCTCTGGTAATGAGCTTCTATTTTTCTGACTCGTGTCAGTGTATTGAGGAGAGTGGAGACGAAGAATGTGCTTCGGGTCGGGCGGGGTCCCGCTTTATCTCGTGCCTGTTCTAGCTTTGCATAACCTCACTCAACTCCCACGTCGTATAACTTCTCAGCTTTCGCCAACGCTATGAAAAGTGTTTTGCAGAATTGTTTTATGGCGAGGCTTCATTCCAGAGGTGTCACCACCACTCATCATCAATGTCACTGAACTTGGGGTATTGCGTCTGCGTCGTCAACGGAGCAGTTCCAATTGTTATTTGCTCTGCTGATTGTTGCATGGTTCGCTAGCCAATATTGCAGTCATTCTCGCGCGTGTTATAAGCGCCAGCTGGGGCAGGTATTCAACGTTATATGCTTCAGTGGCATTGAGGGTGAGGGACGGAACAGCTGCACATTTGTGTTGTTCGGATGATCGAAGCTTTAACGTGATGTAGGTAAGATCTTTGCTGAGGCGTGTTGTACTTGTTCTGTTGTTTCAGTGTCTGTTTCTTGTTCTCATCTCAACGACTATAGCAATTGTGTGCCTGGTTAGTGGGTCTTTATGTCACCTTGGTGTCTGTGTGCTCTTTCGAGTGCGCGGCATCACACCCATACCTGTAACCGGGAATTGGATCGGAGGGAGGGTTCGGGCAAGGGGGGGGGGGTGGTGGGTGGGGTGAAAATCTGGAAGAGGGGGGGGGGGTCTGGTCAGAAAAAATAGGCAATTTTTGGTCTATTTTAAGTCAAAAATACACTGTAAAAACCTGAAAATAGGTACTTCTTAGTCAAAATACACTGTCAAAAACGCAAAATATACACTTTTGGGTCGATTCTTGCTCAAAAACACTGTACAAAACGCATTTATTTTGCATTATAGTATGTAGTAGAAAGTTTCCAAAAGTTTGGGGGGGGGTCTGGGTGGGGGTTCAGGACAACCTGGGGGGGGGAGGGTTGGGGAGGGTGTGGGTAGGGTCAAACTTAGCACCTGGGGGGAGGGAAACCACCCAAACCCCACCCCAGTTACAGGTATGATCACACCGTAAGTACCTGTACCTGGGGGGGGGGATAAGGAATAAATAAATTAGACGTTGAAATTGTCCTACAGTCGCAAAAATAACCTAGTAGCAGTCTGGTTGGTATAAATAACCATAATTTCCAGTATTTGGTAAATAACTTTTTCGTTGAAAGCGGCACTTCGAAAAGCTTTTTTGGCATACTGTTGGTTGGTTCTCTCATGATCATGTCTTCCGTTCCAACACTACGAACAAAGCTTGCAGCCAAAAGAAAATGCAGAAAAGAATGCTCGGTCAGAAAGCGCGTAGTGAGCAAATTGAAAGGCACAAGGG
Organism: Paralinhomoeus sp. GSCO2_6; assembly: GCA_030248085.1. Classification (NCBI taxonomy): domain Eukaryota; kingdom Metazoa; phylum Nematoda; class Chromadorea; order Monhysterida; family Linhomoeidae; genus Paralinhomoeus; species Paralinhomoeus sp. GSCO2_6. The sequence goes on from JASAMY010000857.1 coordinate 109,037, forward strand.
CGCTGTGGACCTTGTGTTCGTCGCAAATTCAATAGAACGTGCATACAGCACAATGCAATTGGTCGCTTGCTTGAAGCAAGTTGCTTCAGCCTGGAAATACCCTTATTTTTTTCCTCCAAGTGGGTCTGGTTCCTGTTTAGTGTCTGCTCGGTAGAGGCCTGGGGGCGGAGTCAGCAGAAAGCCATACCGCGGCAGCAGCATAGCAGTGGCCGCTACCGTTGAGTGTGTGTGCGTGGCGCGTCTGCCGGGCGTTGTGGCGGGGGCAGGTGAGGGAAGAGGGGGGGGCCTTCGTTCCCCCGTTTCATCGCGGCCTTCTCTCGCCGTCTGTCCCCGTATCGATCGGTGGGCGGTTGGCTCGTTGCGTCGCGCCCGCGAGCGCACACAGAGCTCTGGGTGCGTTCGGTGTGTGCGTGTGTTCGGCTCGGCAGTGGCGCTGCTTTGCACAAGGCGGGAGCGTGAGCCGTCGTCGCTCTCTTTCTCTCCTCGTCCGCCGCCAGCGCAGCGGCAGCGACTGTCGCCAGCGGGCGAGAGCGCCAGCGAAGGGAAGAGAACAGAGCGTTGGGTTTTTTAGTCGCCAAATCGAGAAGATCGGCAAGATGACGGCGCTGAGTCAGGAGGAGATCCTGCAGAACACCAAGACGGTCGTGCAGGGCCTGGAGGCGCTCAAGCAGGAGCATGCGGCCATCAAATGTGCGTTGCCCACGCCTCTCTGCGGCGATCTACTGTTGTCGACTGTGCACACGCGTCGACGAGGATTGCGCGTCTAGCGACACTGTCCGAGAGCATGCGCGCCCTAAAGTCGGGCAACGAGGAGGCCAGTCTCATCGAGGAGAAGGCCGTGATTGTCGACAAGTCGCTCGACATGATCCAGCTGGGCATTGAGGAGGCGCAGGTGCGTCGCGACTCCCGCTGGATGCGTTTAGGAGGGCGGTGATTGCCTGCCCTTTAGGTGATGATGTCGCTGGCGTCGCACCTGCAGTTTGTGGAGGCGGAGAAGGCGAAGCTGAAGGCGCAGGTGCGCCGACTCTGCCAGGAGAACGCCTGGCTCCGAGACGAGCTGGCCGGCACGCAGCAGAAGCTCCAGGGCAGCGAGCAGACCGTCGCGCAGCTAGAGGAGGAGAAGAAGCACCTCGAGTTCATGAACTCCGTCAAGAAGTTCGACACAGACGCCGCTGTATGTCTGTTGCTTTTCCGAATTATGAAGCACAGCATTTTTATAATTTTTCCTGCAGGACGAGAAGTCGACCACGGACATGAACAAGTCGACGAAGGAGAGTCTGCAGGAGCTGGGATTCGGACCAGAGGACGAGGACGAGGGTGTGGGAAGTGAGTTGGGTGCTTCTCGTAAGCGAGGCCCACTACAATAGCTTCCAGTCACGGCAGGTCAGTACACGTCGACGCCCACGCCAGCGCACTCGATGACTGCCTCGGCGAGCGCCGGCTATGAAATTCCAGCGAGGCTGCGCACTCTGCACAACCTGGTTGGTGCGCTGCATACCCTGGCACTGCCCACTTGCGAGTGTTCCACTCAGTAGGACGGACCATGCGGCCTCGATTCCAGGTGATCCAGTACGCGTCCCAGGGCCGCTACGAGGTGGCCGTGCCGCTGTGCAAGCAGGCGCTCGAGGACCTGGAGAAGACTTCGGGCCATGACCACCCTGACGTCGCGACCATGCTCAACATTCTGGCGCTCGTCTACCGGTAGCGTGCTGCTGTGCCCATGTCGCGCGCTCGCTTTGGAGCTGTCGGCAAGTGGCGGTGTTCGCTGCAGCGACCAGAACAAGTACAAGGAGGCGGCGACGCTGCTGAACGAGGCGCTACAGATCCGCGAGAAGACCCTCGGCGGCGTCCACCCCGCGGTCGCGGCCACGCTCAACAACCTCGCCGTCCTCTACGGCAAACGGGGGAAGTACAAGGAGGCGGAGCCACTCTGCAAGAGGGCGCTCGAAATACGAGAGAAGGTACCCGTCCACCCCTCCCCCGCCAGAGTGATAACACTAAGCACCAGCGCGTTTCAGGTGCTGGGCCCCGACCATCCGGACGTCGCGAAGCAGCTCAACAACTTGGCCTTGCTCTGTCAGAATCAGGTGGGAGGGGTGGTGGTAATCGGTGCAAGTGACGCTAGTCTGTATCGTTGATTTGAGGGCAAATACGATGAGGTCGAGCAGTACTACCGCCGAGCTCTGAAGATCTACGAGGCGCAGCTGGGGCCCGACGATCCCAATGTGGCCAAGACCAAGAACAACCTCTCGTCCGCCTACTTGAAGCAAGGAAAGTATAAGGTTGGCGTTCTCTCAGCGACACCGGCTTCTCCGCACTTGTGGCGCCCCCCTGTTGCAGGAGGCCGAGGTGCTGTACAAGCAGATCCTGACGCGCGCGCACGAGCGCGAGTTCGGCTCGGTCGACTCGACGAACAAGCCCATCTGGCAGGTGGCCGAGGAACGCGAGGAGCTCAAGGGCCGCGACGGCAAGCCGCCGCCCGCCCTCGACGCCCCAGCTGGCGCCGCGGGCGCCGCCGGCGCCGCGGGACAGCCGCACGCCGGCGCCGCCTACGCCGACTACGGCGGCTGGCACAAGGCCGCCAAAGTCGACAGGTGCGCCCCTTTTCTTGTTTTCGAATTCGATCGAAGTCAGTAGTCAGCAACAGAACGGCTACTGACTGTGGACGTTGCACATTTCACTTGCACCTCATGTGTGGAGGGGGGAACTTCTTGTGGAACCCCGCCTTCTGGAAAACAAGTATGCTTGCACCGTATTTCCAATCTAGCGGAAAATGCCATGGAAAAAATTTAAAATTTCAGTCCAACGGTGACGAACACCCTGAAGAACCTGGGGGCGCTCTACCGCCGCCAGGGCAAGTACGAGGCCGCCGACACCCTGGAAGACGCGGCGATCCGTGCCAAGAAACAGGTACACAGATCGCACTTTTCTCATTTTTTTGCGAGCCCTTCTGCACGCTTCTAACATGACGGCACACGCACGCACGCACGCACGCACGCACACGTACACTGGCTAACCCCCGCCTCATGTGTAAGACTAACGACACGCGGTGGAGGTGCTGAAGACAAGCCGCGAGTGTTCACGTGGGAAAGGATGTACATTGTCTTTCCAAAAGTGAATCTCTAAATACATTCGGATTTTCCTCTGAGCATAAGGTGATGGCAACCTGCTTTATTGGTGATAAGACGAACTTGCATAGCTAAGTAGGTTGGTTATTCCCTATTAATTAGATTCGAGTCGAGAAAAGTCAGGATTTTTTGCAAACTTATTCAAAAATTAGTTCGCCTCGCCTCTGAAATTTGCTTAGTGTGGTAAAGGTTCGGTTGTAATAAGTACTGTAGTCAGCCATCAGCCAATCGAAAGCGATACAGTAGGAAGTAGCAAGACGATCGCTTAAATCAAGCGGTATTGGAAAGGGCTGTGCGGCTGTGTTCACCGATACCGTGTTGGGAGGCGTTAGGGTCGGTGGCGAAGTGATGAGTGCTGACCGGGTGACGGTGCGCGGGCGTTGGTTGCAGTCGCTAGACGCGGCGCGCGTGGCCAAGGTGCAGGAGATGATGGGCGGCATGGGCCTCAACCAGTCCGCCGACCTCATGACCACCTCGACGATGAGCTCCTCCTCCGACAGGCGGCGCCACCGTCGCTCCCACCACCACCAGCAGCAGCAGCAGCCGGCCCTTCAAGAGGTGATGACGACTGAGGACGCGACAGCGGAGTAGTCACTGGCGCGAGCTGCGGGTTGGGTGGCGGGAGCCGGCGCACGCGCGCGCGCGCGAGCAGCACGCACGCACGCACGCGCACGAGGCACGCGCACTCGCATGCGACCACCCGCTTCGTCGCAGTGTCGTCGTCGTCTTCGTCGTCCGCCCGTGCAGTGCCTTGAGTCGGTCTGTTGTGCGTGTCTCACGGCGCGCTTGCAGCACGCGCTCGAGGCGCAGGGACTCCAGACGCTGCCAGCCGGCTTCGAAGAGACGCCGGCCGCCATTCAGCAGGGCGGCGGAGCGGCTTCGCAACCCGCGACGGCCGCCAGACGAGGTGCCTCTCCCGCGGCGCCGAAGCTCAAGATCGCCGACAAATTCTTACAAGTGTTTGGCGGCCGTTGAATGCGGCTCTCGTGGGCTACCAATCGGCGAGCTTCTTGCGAACGACGACTCGCGCGCGCACGCACCTCCGTTCTTCGGTCCTATGTTAGCGCCACTCTGCGAACCCTGTGATTTGGAGATCTGTCTTCCTGGGCGATCTGGAATTGGAAGTCGCCCGCCGCCCTTTTTCGTGGCTGTCGTGGTGTTGTGCCTCATGTGCCGTGGTCTTTTGTTGTTCGGTTGTTTTTATGGTGTTGCTCTGCACAGCACGAATCAGCGCAGCGCCAGTGGGCTGGGCGAGCAGTGCGTCCTTTGTGCGAGTTTGATAGCGGCTTTGATGCTGCGACTGACTGACGGCCGGCCTGCTCTGATCGGACGGTCGCCGAGGCTACGCGCCAGGCGGAGGCGGCGTCCACTCGTCGATCCGCTTCATTCGTCAGGGCGTCCGCCAAGCGAGTCGCGCGCTCCGCCGCTAGCAGCAGCACTCTGTAAGCCACAGCTGAGGCGGCTGCGCTCTAGGGGAACCCCGCCGCTGACAGCGTCGGCGGCAGACTGCGGCGCAGCGGCAGCTTCGGTCAGCTTCGCGAGCAGCTCGTCAAGTCCTCGAGCCGCCTGCTCAATCGGCTCGGCTTCGGCGCCGCCGGCGGTGCCGACGAGAACGGAAACGATGCCGCGGTCGCCACCAAGGCCGCCGCCGCCGCCCAGAGGTACGCAGACGCTCGCTTGGGGGCAGCGCGCGCGCTCGCTCGCGCACGCCTCGCCACCTAACCCGGCTCCGCTGAGTGGCCGCTGACGGCATGTGGCGCCTCGAGCGTCTGCAGCAGCAGGCGAGCAGTAGAGAAGGGCTGCGCGCGCGTTGCAGAATCAAGAGAAGTAGCTCGGCGCAGGTGATCTCGCCCCGCGAGGAGGGCGGCCGCCGTCGGGCTGCGCGCCGTCCGCCCGTAGCGCGGCCCTACCCCGCCGCCTCCGCCTCCGCCACCACCGACGCCCGTCCTCCGCTAGTCATGTCCCAGTCCTACCACCAGTCGCTGCGCCGAGAAGCCGACGTGTGATACCGCTACAGTAATCCACGTTCGTCGCTTTTTGTTCGTACAGTGTAAATCGCGCGAGTCCGCTACCGTAACCGCGCGACGTTCGAGCTTGGCGCGCTTCTGTGCTCTTGTAGTTTTGGATCGTCTACTGACGGTAAGAGTCGCTCATCCGACGCGTATTACCGTACTACTTACTATGTTCTGTCGGAGGTATCGGCGCCTCAGTCGGTCAGCGTCTGTGCGTCGTCTTCCCTCGCTCCCTCTACCCTTGAGTTGAGGTATAGGTACTGTAGGTAGAATAACTGTAGGTGGAATCTTGGCTCGGCGCTTGTCCGCTCCGTCTCCGAAGGTGCCTTAGGACGATCCCACGCCTGTCGACGTTCGCCGCGAGCGCCGCGACACTCGTGCTATCCTTGGACAGACAGCCGCCACCGAGACGCTTAGCTCCTCCGCTCTCTCTCTCTCGCTGTCCCGTGCTCCCAGTTCCACACCAGTCGTTTCTCCCAGTCGCGCTCTCTCTCACCGCCCGCGCGCGACCCTACAGACGTTCGACCAGGACATTCCACGCAAATGACGCGTGCGAAGGACACAGACGACACGCACGCGCACGTGGTGACTGGTGAGAGAAGTTATGCCATCTGTGCACGAGTGCCGCCGACAAACAGTACAGTACTCCAGCTACTCTTTCTCTTCGGCGGAAGCTTTTTGCATAGACAAACCGTACACGCATGTATACGTGTCAGCGTACAACAAGCGAGAGAGTGGGCGGGGCGCACCTTCACGCGAGAAGCGACAAGCGAAACGCGCCAATGCGGCGGTGTGCGTATGTACACGCCATAACCTAGAGCACCATCACTAAATAGTAGACTCTCCCCTTCCGCGACGGCAAGTTGCATTCGATGTACGCGCGCGCGCGCCACTTTTGTGAGTGCTTGTTGTGTGTCACCACTGGGTTGTTTTCTGAGATCCTCGCGGCATGTAGTAGTGTGCGCGCGCGCGTCAGAGGCTGCCGAGTTCGCTACTGGCCTCGTAGAGGGGCGGGAAGAGGCTGTCCTCAGTCCAGCTTTCGCCGATCTGCGTGCGCACGTCGGTGAAGGAGGGCCTGAGCCTCGGGTCGCGCTGCCAGCAGCGACGCGCCAGCTCGCCCACGAGCGGCGCCAGCGCCTCTGGGTCGGCGGCGTCGGCGCGCACGCAGGCGACCGAGGGGTCCTTGAGCTGCACGACGAGCTCCTGGTTCGACAGGCACTGGTGGGGCAACTCCCCGTAGGAGAACAGCTCGAACAGGCACACGCCGAACGCCCACACGTCGCTCTTCATCGAGTAGTCGTCGTCCAACAGCGCCTCCGGACTCAGCCAGCTAAGCGAGTGCATTTGTTTTCCTTTTGAGTGCATTGCTACCTTAAAACAGCTAAGTAACGCTATTTATATCCAAACTTCGACCTAAAGTGTACGTATTTATGCCATATCCTGATCGGATCCACGTTTTTTTGACACGAGGGGGCAGTTCACCTCCACAAATTTCACTACTAGGACCACCCAAAGATGGGGATTTCCAAGCTCCCTCGCGAATCAAACGTGAGTTGGGAGAGAACCACCCCGCCAGATCAGGGTAAAGGCGCGTTTGAGTGCCCTAATCCAAGGAAAACGTAAAAATCGGTCTATGTCCCCTTGTGCTCGCCCCTCTTCCCCCCCCCCCCCCCCCCCCCCCCCCCCCCCCCCCCCCCTCCGCGCCGCGGAGTTTTCTGAGCTGACGAAACCCCCCCCCCCCCCCCTGTGTTAATCAGTGTTCTGTGTTTTGACCATAAAACACCAAAATAACACGATTTACACTATATTGACCAAAAAGGACATATTTGCCGTAATGGCGCTATTTGTGTGCAAAAATTTGTCTACGACCTTTCGCACGTCGTCATCTCTCCCTCCCCCCTCCCTCCCCTAACCCTTGGGTTCGGGATCCTCCAGCTCACTCGGCCAGACCCAGTTCACGGTCAGTCGGGTGACTAAGAAGCGCACCGTAGTGGCACGACGAGGACGTTGTTGTAGGTGAAGTACTCCTGCATGTACGTGTCCGCCTGGAGGGACAGCGACGAGATTTTGACTCGGAAGCCGTCGCCGATGAGCACGTTCCTGCAGGCGAGGTCCTTGTGCACGCAGCGGTTGTCCGAGATGTGCTCCATGCCTTGCGCGATCTGAAGCGACGCCCTCCGCTTTTGCAAAAAAAGCCGAATAAAATGGAAATCGTCGCAACCTGGTAAGCGACGGAGAGCAGGCTTTTGTCGTCGAGCGGAGGAGGGAAGACGTCCGCGTCTTCGTCGATATTTCTCGAGTACTGCAGGAACTGCTTGAGGTTGCCCTGTAGGCGTCGTGCGCGTCGACACCGCTAGTTTCAGGCCTAGGCGCGGCAGCGAACGACGAACCCATTGCATGTACTCGAAAACGGCGTAGGTGGGCCCTGTGGGGTGTCGGTGCACTCCGAGAAAGGCGGCGACATTCTCGTGGCAGCACTTCTGGAAGAGTTGCAGCTCCTCCTCCAGTCGCTCGCGAGCCGCGTCCTCGAGCGGCTCCTCCACCGCCTTCACCAGCACGTCCGTCCACTCGGCCCGAGAGCCGACGAGACCGAAGCCCTTCGTCAAGAAGACCTCGCCGAACATGCCGCGACCTGCAACGGCCACGAAGAAATGGCCGCCCCAACGCGACAACGGCAGTGAGGGCGTCGCGCACCCAGGTGCTGGGTGTGCGCCAAATTGAGACTGCTCGCTGGAATGTCGGCGTCGCGAGCCGAGCCGCCGTCGCGTCGCTGCGAGGGCGTCGGCAGCGAACGGTTCGACCGACGGCTCTGGCGCTCCGTCATCGGGATGCTGCTACCCGCGCCCGCGCTGCCTATTTGACGGGGAGACGAGCCTGAACCGAAGGCGAAGTGTTGCAATCACCAGTGCAGGGGTGGTCAGAAGCCGGGGTGGGGAGGGACTTGCCATTGGCATTGAGCCTGCTAGGCGTCGTGATGAGAGAGTGCGTGGGCTGCGGGAGGTCGTAGAACGGCGAGGGACTGACGACGTGTGGGGTCCGACTGTTGTTGGCGGGCAGGAGGGCGGCGGCGGCGGGCGACGAGTGTTGCTGGAGCTTGATGAAGTGCTTGGCCCTCCGCCGGCGGTAGGCGCAGTAGGCGAGCAGGCAGCAGACGAGCAGCAGGTAGCCGCCCACCACACCGATCACCAGGGCCACGGTGTACGGGTCGTACTCGGCCGCCCCGCCCGTTGGGGAGCTCGGCAACTTGGACGGAGTGCCGGCCGCGCCGCAGCTCGTCGAGTTCGCGTCCTCGCCTACGGGATGGAGACGACGAACACTGAGATGCTTGGCCAGCCGCTTTGGCCAAGCGAACCACCAACTTTTGACGCAGAGCAGCGCGTACGCGTGAGCGGTCCCGCCGAGATTGTCGGCCAAGCACCGATAGGCCCCGGCGTTCTCGAGTCCGACGTTTTCGATCGTCAGCACGGTCTTGTCGACGGACAACTTCCAGTTGCGCGCAGCCGAACTCGCCCTCAGTGGACGGTTCTCGAACGACCAGTGCACGCGTGGATAAGGATGGCCCTTGGGAAGACACTCAAACTCGGTGGTGTCGCCTAAACGTGCGACATTACGACAACGATGAATCGGAGTGGTCCACGCGGAACGTAAGTTGGAGAACGTTACGAACCATATACAACTGGTCAGGCGCCGAGTGTATGTGTGGGGGGGGGGCGGCCGGGGAGGAGGGAAGGTATGCGGCCCCTCGAGACTCGAGTGGGGGAGGGGTCGTGTGTGTGTGTGTGTGTGTGTGTGTGTGTGTGTGTGTGTGTGTGTGTGTGTGTGTGTGTGTGTGTGTGTGTGTGTGTGTGTGTGTGTGTGTGTGTGTGTGTGTGTGTGTGTGTGTGTAGTTTAAATCGGATTACGGAGTTAGTAGAGGGGGGAGGCTGATTTCGATTGGATGAGGATCACGGGACCCCCTCCCCCCAGTACCGGCAGGGATGGACAAAGCCAACGCTGACGAACCTTGCGTGACGGTCCTGTTGGTGGGGATCCTTTTGAAGGTGGGCGAGATTGTGGCCTTGAGCTGCACGACCTTGTTGACGTAGCCCTGCTTGTTGGTCGCGACGCACACGTACGTGCCCATGTCTTCCCAGCCGAAGCGGCCGAACGCGAGGCGCCCTTTTTCGCAGGTCGTTGAGCCCACGTTCAGTTCCTTACAGGGTCTACCGCCCTGCAGCGGCGTCGTCACGTAGTTGCCGTCCATGTCGGCCGACTGAACACAACAGCCTGTCGTCAAAGGTTAGCGCAAAATGACAACGGCGGCGGCAGACGAAACCTTGTGCCAGACGACGGTGGGTTGAACCGCGCCTTGCGCCTCGCAGGTCAGTTCGACTGCCGAGTGGAGCTCGACGAGCGCGTCCCTCAGCTCGGAGGTGATCCGTAGCGCCCTCTCGACGGTCACCACCGCCTCGAGAGACTCCAGCGGCTCCTGGCCAACGCCAACGCCAGAGCTTCGGGAACGAATTCGCGCGAGTCGAGAGCTAGGACCCACTTGTCCTTCGGTCTTGACGAGACAACGGTACGTGGCCGCGTCGCTCTGGACGACGTTGAACATCAGCAGGGTGCCGTTGTCGCGGTAGAACACGCGGAAGGGCGCGTCCGCCGACCGGGGCCGAGTGGGCGGGAAGTCGACGGTCGCGCCCTCGTCCGCCGGCAGCGGGACGCCGTCCTTGGTCCACTCGATCGTCGTCAATGGGTAGTCGGGGCCCTGAACCGCAACTCAATCAATTGCGTGTTTTTCTTTTCATTCCCACAGCATGGAATATGAAGTGCGACACTGGGACGCAGTGCGGACGCGCACCTCGGAGGCGCAGTTGAGGTCGAGGAAGGCGCGTTCGGTAACGGCCGCCGAGCTGGGGTGCCTGACCAAGTTCGGCTTGCGCGTGACGACGAGTCGGAGTCGACGCGACCGCTTCCCAGCCGCGTTCGACGCGACGCAGACGTACTCGTCCGCGTCGGACGAACGCGCCGAGTCCACCTTCAGCTCGTACGAGTCAGCCCTGCGCGCGCGAGACCCATTCTCAACTTTGAACCGTACCTGTATCTGGGCTGGGGTATACCCTCCCCCACCCCAGGTTTGACCCCCCCCCCCTCCCATCCCCAGAATTATTGGGAACTTTTTGGGTTGCGTTGCATTTTCGAGCAAGAACCGACGAAAAGCTACCCATACTGCATCATTCATGGCGTTTCGTGTAAAAAGAAAAAAAGATCCGTATTCTTTTTTCCGGACAACCCCCCCCCCCCCCAAAAAAAAAAGAACCGGTAAAAGGAACGCTTTAGATTGGTTCGGAAACGCGACCGTTACCTGACGCGACCCTCTGTCGGCAGTTGCTGTCCGCTTCTCTCCCAGTGAGTCGTCGGCTCGGGAAAGCCGAACGGAGCGTTGCAGCCCACCCTGATGTCCAAGCCCAAGCCGACCGCGTACACGACAGGCTCCTCTGCGGTCACATGGCCTGGCGGAGGCGTGAATACTCGTCCCGAGAAATCGAGCAGCTCTACAAGTATTCGATTGGATTTCACGCAGCGCTGTTGTCGAGAAGGAGAAACCGACGAGCAACGCGTAGACGGGCCGCGTAGACGGCCTGAGCGCCGGTGGCGGTGGAGCGAAATCGACCGACACACTCGTAGAAGCCTTCGTCCTCTCTGACGACGCGACTCAGCACGAGACTGCCGTTGGGCGCCTGGTAGATGCTGCAAAAGACACTCACGTGAGCGTGAATCTCGAGGCGTTTCTGAAGGTTTCTGAAGGTCTTACGCGCCGCTCTCGCTGAAGACGGTGCCGCCGCGGCCGGCTTCGATCGAGTCGACTTTGCGCCACGAGAATGCAACCGTCGAAATATTGCTTTGGGCAAAGAGGCACGAGAAGACGACCTCGGAGTGCTCGGCCGCCACCACGTCCACCGGAGCGACCGCCAGAGCCGGGGCGTCCTCTCCTGCAGAACGCTCGAGTCGGCTCCTCGAGCAACACGACGAGTGAACAGGTTGAAAGAAAAATCGCACGGGTCAGATTGAGCACGAAGTTGGGTCTGCTGGTCACGACCCTCTTGGAGGTGGAGGTGGCGCCGACCTGGCAGCTGTAGACGGCGTTGTCGGACGTCGACAGGCCGTCGACGGTCAGCAGAGGCGACGTCAGCTCCGTCTCTTCGAGTTCGTCGGGCTCCGCCTCGTCGTCGATCTCCTCCGAGGCGAGCCGGACGACGCGGCCGTTCTTGAACCAGCGGACGCGCGCCGTCTCGCCCGCCTCCGCCTCGCACTTCAGTGTCATCGAGCCGCCCTTCGCAAGCTCGCTCGCCGACCGGGGAGACTCGAGCAGGACGCGCACGCTGTCCCCCACGTCTGCAACGGTAGAGATCCTTCTTTCTTCTTCCTAGCTGACACGCATGCTCGATTGTTAATCCGTTCCTTTGTAGCGTGGTGTACAATGGATGTTCGGCCTCTCTGGAGGCGGCTGGTCCCCTGCCGCATCACAGGCGCCGCGTCAGTGTGTCCTTAGCGTGTGGAGCTGTGAGAGACCCTGATCACCCAGTCGAGTGTGCGGCTGCGGCGAGCGTCCGCGTAGCGGCCGCCGCCGCGCCCCATCCATCGCAGAGCCAAACGTATCCGCCAGCCAGCGGAACGGCAGCGGCGGGCGGCGGAGAGACGGGGGGTCGGCAACGCCGAATAAATTGTCGCCTTCTCGACGGCGAGGCGGCAGGCACCGACGACTTTCATTTCCTCGGCGCGGCGTCGTCGGCGCCGCCTTTCTGTCGACGGCTGGTGCCATTAGGATTTCGTCGTCGCCTGCTCCTCCTCTGTCTCTTTGTCGGCTCCCAGCCGCCCCCTATCGGTCGGCCGTCTGCCTGTCCGCAGTCCGCCCCTCCTCGTGCTGACGGCACGCGTGTGTATGTGTGTCTGTGTGTGCGTGTGCGTGAAGGCGCGCCGGCGGGCGCGTGCGAGTCGGCTGCGTGACTGAGCGAAGAGAGGAGGGCAGAGGGAACTGGTCGGCGGCGACCCACGCTGCTTGATTTACAGGCCATCGACGGGCCAGCAATCACCGCGGCCCGGGGCGCTCCGCCTCAGCGCCGGCGAAACCCTCAGCGATTTACGGCCAGCTCGGACGCTGACAGCTGACGGCGCAAGCAAACGGCGCCAGTTGCAGACCATAACTCGCGCCCGCGTCCCAACAAAAACGCGCCGACGGCCGCAACGGCCAATCTCGGCTCCCGTGCACGACGATAGTTGACATAACACAAGCAAGACGACGGCGGGAGGACGTCACTCTACATTGTACATACAGTACGCACCAACGCACCACGCATACACTGTAACTGGACTCACAGGCAACTTGGACGGCGGCCTCGTCGCTGTCGATGGAGTAGTGGGTGGCGGAGACGCGGGCGACGCAGACGAACTTGCCGGCGTCGAGACGGCGGTCGACGCGCGCGATTACCAAGTTCGAGCCGTGCATGTAGCGCCGCGTCGTGTTCGCCACCGGCTCGTACGTCTCCCTGTCGGGCGCCTTGTACTGCCACTGAAGCAAGCAACGCCTTCCACGCTCCAGACATGGCCACGCTGACGCACAACTTTGCCAACCGAACACTGGGACGAACGGAAAACGAAAAAAGAATTGGTTTTTCTAGTGGGGAGGCTGACCTCGAACTGAACGTGGCAGGGGTCGCTGACGCCGCACTCCATAAAGAGCGACTCGCCCTCTTCGGCGAGACTGCCTTTCCTCGGCTGGGGTCGAAAGTAGAAGTGCGGACTCCTGAGATTCTCGCATTGCTGCTGCTCGTCGCCGTCCGCCTCCTCTCTCTCGGGGAAGTCGACGAGCACGAAGAGCACAAGCACGCAGCCCAGGAGAGCGAAGGTCAACTGGTGTCGCCAGCGCGGTGTCATGGCTCTTGCTTCGACTGGCGCGCCAAGACGCTGACGACGCCGGCGGCTGCTGACGGAGTTCAGTTGGCCATCGTGCCCGCCCGCTGGGGGCCTATCTGCCGCCTATAAGGCCCGTATAAAAGTCCTACGCTCTCTCTGGGCGGTTGGCGGCTGGCGCTAGCGTCTATTCCGCGCCGCACCTCGTACCGTACTCGCTCCAATAAGCGAGACAACGCAGCGTCACCGCTCCTGACAGCCCGCAAGTGTCGCGACGAGCATGCGATCTACTCGCAGTGGTGGGAGCGCGAGATGGCGAGAAAATTAGCCGGAATCGGCCGGGGGTCGTCGGTCAAGCGGTCGTGCGCCCTGTCAGCTAATCAAGGGAAGAGCGGCGCCGCGAGCGCTACGGTACGCCGTCCACATGTGCGCACATCAAAGGAGCGGCGCCAGCAAGAAGTATTTATGAGTGGCGCTCGGTTGTGGGCGCCGCTTGGCGCGGCGGGGGCGGCGGCGGCGGTCGGAGGGCCGGCGGCGGGACAGGGAAGGGCCCGCAGATAAAAAGAGCAAACGTTCGCCAGCCGGCCGGCCCGACGGAGCGGATGATAAAAGCGCAGGCGCCGCCGGCGCCGGACGGGCCGACTTGCTTTAGCGCTACTAAAACGAGCCGACACGCCGCCGCCGCCGCCGCCGCATAAACTTGAAGCGCAACGAGATAATGCAGCGAATTTTAACAACAACAACACAGCGGCGGTGGCGGCTCGGGGCACGAACCGGCTGGAACGGCTCCAACGACAATATCCTTATCTACTTACAACTCCGGCGGCTGTCCGTTGGTTCCCCCCTGCCCGCGCCCCCCGCCCCCCGCCGCTCTCTCTTCTCTCTCGGGTGCGCCCCCCTCCGGGCATTTTTTTGTTTTTTTCCCTCGCGCCTCTTAACCCCCCCCTTTTTACCCTCAGCCCGGGCCGGGGGGTCTTTGGCTCGCTCCCCCTTTCCATATATGCTAGTCGTTTCGGCAATAAATGTCGGTAAGTGGAGAAAGGGTGTATCTACGCCCCCGGCGGCCCTCCCCCCCCTTCCCCGCGCCATGCCCCCCCGCCCCCCGCACGACCGACCAACCCACGCACCATCGCATCGTGCGCGCACGGCGAGCCTCGCCCCCCCCCGCGACCCGACGCTCGCATTGCCCCTCCATCGTCGCCTCTGGACGCCCTGCGAAACGCCGCGCGACGACGCGAACGCCGCGCAGCGCGCCGCCGCCCCTGAGACAGGCGAGCGCCCCCGCACCCCGCGCCGTCCGGCGCCGCCGCTGCTCTTCCACCTGCCGCCCCCGCGCCGCCCCCCCCCCCGCACGCCAGCGGCAGCCGCACGCACAGCGAGCAGGGGGCGTGACTGTACGCATGCATCCCCCCCCCCCCCCCCGCACGCTGGGCACCCCCCCACCCCCCCCCCCCCCCCCCCCCCCCCCCCCCCCCCCCCCCCATCCGGCTGGAAGCCGGCGCTGCACGCTGGCCGGCGATCGACAGGCGGACTGGACGGCACGCTGAACAGCTGGGCCCCCCCCCCCCCCCCCCCCCCCCCCCGCGATCGACAGGCGGACTGGATGGCACGCTGAACAGCTAGCGCATTGACAGGCGGACTTACCGGCGGGCACGCTGAACAGCTGGGGCACATCGACAGGCGGCTGGATGCCAGCTGGCAGCTAGCCAATCGACAGGCCCTGCACACGCACGCTGAACAGCGGGGGCGATCGACAGGCGGACTGGACGGCACGCTGAACAGCTAGCGCAATCGACAGGCGGCTGGACGCACTGAACAGCACGCACAGCTGGGGCGATCGACGGCGGACTGGATGGCACGCTGACAGCTGGGGCGCTCGACAGCGGCCTGGACGGCATGCTGACCCCGCTGCTACTGCGCAATCGCCCTACAGCGCGACCTCCCACCAACCCCCCCACCGGCGCAACACGGACTGGACGGCACGCTGAAACGGCTCCAACGACAGGCGGCCTGGACGCAGCGGACAGCGGCTGAACAGCTCACGCGCACCGGACGGCCCCTACCGCTACTCCGCGGCGCTCCCCGACAGCGCCAGCGTCTGGTCCGCGCCAGCCGCCGCCCTGCCGCCCGCACAGACACGGGCGACGCCCGCAGCTGCACACGCCCCACACACCCCCCCCAGCGCCACCGCGCGGACACGTTGACGACCCGACGGCTGCCGCCGCACGGCCCCCCGGCCAGCTACTGCCACCTGCCCCGCTGTGCCGCCCGCGGGCGCCGCTCCACGGCCGACCAGTGGCGCCCAGACGGTGCTAGCGGGGCGGGCCGCGCCGCTTCATTACGCCCTCGGCGGCTGCCTCGGTGGGTTGCTGGGGCGCTACCCCACGCCACGCTCACGCCCTCACCCCCCCCCGCCCCCTCATCTATCCTCTCTTCCGACGCTTTTCTACCGACATCTCCTGACCCCACCCCTCCTACCCGATCCTATACTTACCTACCCGCCTCATATAAACCCCCATCTACACCACACACACAAATAAACCACGGGAAAGGACGAACACAGGGCAAAAAAAAAAAAAAAAAAAAAAAAAAAAAAAAAAAAAAAAAAAAATCCTTACAAACGGCTCACCCCCCCCCCCCGACGGCACACCCCCCCCCCCCCGCCGCTGCCGAAAATGGCGAAATTAGCAAAATTCTGGCATTGCATGAAATACACCCACACCACCGACACGCCCGTCGACGTCTTTTACTACGCTTGAACCTAAGGGGTAAGTAGTATACCTAAAAGGGCAAGGAAACAAACGAACCCAAAAATGAAACAACACGACGGCAATATAGCACGCGTTCATGGATAGGAGGATGCGACGCGGCTCGTTCGACCAGCCATCGCCAGAACGTTTCTCAATGGTGAATGGCATTTGCCAACAGTTGGTCAGATTTGTCAGAGTGTGTAAAAACGCTTTTACGAAAATTCGAACCACTGCAAAAGACCAATGGACGCACATGGCGGCTGACTCAGACGGATCCTCACGGCCAGTCGGCCAGACCTTTGCAGCCAGTTGGCGCGCACGATGCACGGCCTTGTCATCACGCCCAACAGTAGGGTGCTCTACAGGCAGACTGGACTACACGCTGAACAGCTACCGACACAAAAAGCAACAGCAAGGCGCAAACAGCGGGAAAAGGAGAAGGGAAAGGGGGAAAAAAGGGGAGAGGGGGAAAAGGGAAAGGGGGGGGGGGGCGCAAAAAAGCAAAAAAAGCAGCCCAAAGGGACAAAAGGAAGAAGAGAACACACGGAAAGCTAGCGCGACTGACAGGCGGACTGGACGGCATGCTGAACAGCTAGCGCGATCGACAGGTGGACTGGACAGCACGCTAACGGCTAGCGCGATTACACACTACAAGATGACGGCTGCGCATTGACAGGCGGACTGGATGGCGCACTGAACAGCAGCGCGATTGACAGGCGGACTGGATGGCGCACTGAACAGCTAGCGCGACTGACAAGCGGACTGGACGGCACGCTGAACAGCTAGCACGATTGACAGGCGGACTGGATGGCGCACTGAACAGCTAGTGCGACTGACAGGCGGACTGGACGGCACGCTGAACAGCTAGCGTGATTGACAGATGGACTGGACATCACGCTCAACAGCTGGGGCGATCACAGCAACTGACGACACGCTGAACAGCTAGCGCGACTACAGGCGGACTGAACGGCATGCTGAACAGCTAGCGCGATCGACAGGTGGACTGGACAGCATGCTGATGGCTAGCGCGATACAGGCGACTGGATGGCGCACTGAACAGCTAGCGCGATTGACAGGCGGACTGGATGGCGCACAACAGCTACATAGCGCGACTACAGGCGGACTGGACGGCACGCTGAACAACTAGCGTGACTGACAGGCGGACTGGACGGCACGCTGAACAGCTAGCGCGACTGACAGGCGGACTGAGCACACTGAACAGCTAGCGCGCTCGCCACGGGACAAGTCGAAGCACTAACAGCTAGTGCGCTCGCACG
This sequence comes from Paralinhomoeus sp. GSCO2_6, assembly GCA_030248085.1. Lineage (NCBI taxonomy): Eukaryota > Metazoa > Nematoda > Chromadorea > Monhysterida > Linhomoeidae > Paralinhomoeus > Paralinhomoeus sp. GSCO2_6. The sequence goes on from JASAMY010000857.1 coordinate 126,094, forward strand.
GGGACGAGTCGACCCACTGAACAGCTAGCGCGCTCACCACGGGGACAAGTACCCACTAGCAACTAGCGCAATTGACAGCGGTCTGGACACATGCTGAACAGGAGCGCATCGACAGGGGACTGGATGGCACACTGATCAACTAGCGCAATTGACAGGCAGACTGGTCTGGATGGCACGCTAACAGCTAGCCCGCTAGACAGGTGGATTGGATGGGGGGGGGGCGGCCGAGGCCGCTACGGGCTCTAGTCCTACACAGCTCTACGATGTTGCCTGCACAGTTCAGAGAAACTTGAATTGTCAGCAGCTTCGAGTCCGATGTTTGCCCGATCTCCCCGCACTAGTAGAACGGGACTTCCAATAACAAGTTTCTACCAGCTGCCGTTATAGTGTTCGACAACAACTTCCAATTTTTGTTGGTCTTTTTCTACACAAATACCTACAGTAGACACGGATGGGGTCGGGAAATACCTATATACGAATCGCCCAAATCAGCCGACATCTTTCAACCCGCTGCATAGTGAGTTAGTGAACCGGCTTTACCATCCGTTTAAGACAGGATCCTTTCTGTCTGTATGTTTCAGAACTGAAGATATTCAAATAGTTCACCTTCGGCGTGAGTGTGTTTGTTACTTTGCAAGCAAACACCGATTAAAGGACGAGTATACGTTAGTCACCAAACAGATGCCGCAAAGGCGGCGCAGAAAATTGGGGATTGTGCGCGGCGGGCGGCTCGGCTTTTCCTGTGGACTGACTGACTCAGCTAATCTAGCGCACCATTGCGTGTTTGGAAGCAACTGAATTGCGTGTTTGGAAGCAACTGACTACTGCAGTCTCCATCCCTACCCATGCACAAGTGGCGACGGACGGAGCCGCAGATGGCGGCCAGACCAGGCCAATGCGCCACGTTAGGGCGTGGCAATGGTGGCTGACGCACTCAAGCTGTGACACGAGCGAAAGAGCGCATAAGAATGAATGAACATTCCAGCTTGGCACCCCTTGGATGCAAGCCTGCACCAATCTTGTTTGACGCAGTAGTAAGGATCGGATGATCATGACACACGCACGCACGCACGCACGCACGCACGCACGCACGCACGCACGCACGCACGCACGCACGCACGCACGCACGCACGCACGCACGCAGGCAAAGGAAGGACACTGCTGCTGCCAAGGGTACAAAATATTTAGAGATAGCAACTGTCCGATATAGCAACTGTAACAAGAAAAGACTGTAGTTCAGAGCTCACTCACTGGATCCTTATGAGAATCCGTACAGTTTATGCCGCAAACTCTTCCAGCAGGTTGTAGTAGCGTCTAATACGTAGGTTGAAACATTTACAGGGTCCTTACACAACATCAATACGCCTAATGCGTTACGCCGGTGCGGGAAATAGTGAAAGTGTCTCGTCCCGCGTTCACCCGAGTGTGTAATGCTTCGTTATTCTGCTTCGTTATTCTTTGGCGTAAATAACGAAGCAGCGGTGAAAAAATAATGAAGCGATTAGTGAACCTAGTGAAATTCGCAGAATAATGAAGATAATGCGCTAGAAATAGTTATAGATCTCATGAACGTGCCACACGAAACGGTTTAACAGTGGAAAAAATAATGATGCAGCAAAAAATAATGAAGCGCTCAGTACGGTAGGATGATTTTTAAAGGTGATTTGAAATTGTTTGGCGAAATTGTTCTGTTTTGTTTTGTTGCGAAACGCGAAAGTATGTCTAATCGTTCGCAAGGAAGGTATCAGGCAAGTGTTTGGACAAGGCCTGATGTTCAGCGCCTGATCTCTGACTACAAGTCCGGGAGATCTGTTTTTTCGCATCGACAATTGGCTGCCGAAATCTCGGTTTTACTGCACGATTATTCTGTGCTTTTCGTGCTCCTTGTTGTGCATACGCAGACAAGTTCTCCTCTGCGGAAGAGTACTTGGCCAACCGGTGGGACGTCGTAGTCGAAAACGGCAAGAGCGTCCGTGTTCGACGTGGCGATCTCCGTAAACTTGTCTCCTGGGCGATGGAGTTCGAGTGCTGGGCCATCGCCAACTGGCTCGACGTGAACGTCTTCATCTACAACACGGACGGCCTTCTGGACGGCTGGGCTGTCTACGTCCCGGGCGGCTACGGCAGGTGCGACGCGCCGCAGGGCGAGCTGAGTCCCGGCCATCTATCTACTTGCGCAATTCGTCCTGGCATTTTGAAGTGGTGACATCTGTTTAAATTTTTGCTCAAATTTGGTCTAAAAGCTGATCTGATCAGATCTTCGTTGATCTCATTGGTTGTTCTTGGGTGCAATCGTTGATCTCATGTGCAATCGCTGGTTACTTTTTGTTGTTCTGGCGCCAATTCGCATTGAGGGTAGGTTTGTGCTGGGTTGCTAATCGATGATTGCTTGACGAACACCACTCAGATGTTGCTGCCGGAATTTACTAAATGTGCGAGCCCAGATTGAGGGGCAGCCCTATTCTTTAAGATGGGGAGGCGAAAAACAGTGGGCTTTTAATCCATTGGCCAGGGCCTAGGAAATTGGTCCATTAGCATTACGCGTGTGAGACAGACAGACATCTATAATTGTTTAAGGGGCCTCTCAGATGTTGGAGACAGTAGTTAGTTCGGGTTGAGCAGACCTTTTTGAGGTAGGGAGGGAAAACAGTGGGTTTTTATTCCAGCGTTCAGAACAAGGAAATTCGTTCATCACACAACCGTTTCATTATTCTTTGGCGTAAATAATAAAAATAATGAAACAGCTGTGTACAGTACACGTATGACTACACACCTCTCGTCCGAATCAATTTTTTTCGGCTGGCGACAACATTTTGGTGCTCACGTAACTGCGCGCGCGCTTTTGAAATGTGCTCGCAATTTTTATAGGAATTTATTTGTATTTGCGATGAACTAAAATGTATTCAAATAACGTAAACTGGACGGCGATGATGAAGACCATTCGTCCTTTGCCGGCTGGCCAAAGCCCTTATACTTTTTACGCGTTTCCGGAAAATTTTGAGTGTCAGCCGCCTCCGTTGACATGTTGCCAACAACACGACAGTAGAAGTGGCGATGCGCCTAACGAGATCAGTTCGGATGTCTGCCGACCTGGCGATCAGCTGAATCTTGCGCGAAACGCGGACGAGAACGACGAGCAGGACGTCGACATGGACAGGGAAGAGCGGTCGATCGTCGGCGACTTGAAATTTGACGACGAAGTTTCTCATTTGAACTAAACCAGCGATAGGGCGTGTCTGATAACCTGGAACCTGCGATTCAGCCAATGAGGCCGAGTCAGCCGACTACTCGCCAACAGGTGCCTGTCCTGCGGCCTCGTCAGAATTCTGGTTTTTGCACCATAATTTCTCGATAAAAATATATGAGTATAACTGTATAATGTTCAGAGACTCCAGTAATTCAAGAGGAAGAGCAGTGGCTCAGCGCTCGTCCGTCCGATTCGCGTCAACAGGCGCAGATCAGTCGTTATTTCGCGCGGGAGCATCTCAGTCCCAATCTGGCCACTGCCAGCTCGAGCGGCGCAGCCAACGCTGACCTGTCCGTGTTCAATTCGTTCCATTTGCGATCGTTGTCTGTCATTGCCGACATTCGAAGAAGTCTAAGGCTTCTTTAAGCGCGGCTCGTCGAACGGCGCCAGGCCGTGCGGAAGACGTCCTGTCGAAAGAGGACCTCGAGTTCCTCCAAAGTGACGCGGCCGTCGCCCTTTTCCTTTCCGACAGCGACGACGACGACGAACTGACGCGCGCCGCCCAGTCCGCTGCTGCCAGTGCCAGAGAGCCGCAGCCCAACACGAGGTAAGTTGTCGACAGGCAACGTTGTGACGGCAAGTTGGGAAGGTCCCCTCGTGTGGCTGTGCAGTCGAGCCGGCGGAGTGGTGACGCCCTCGGACTTTCTGCGCGACGACGAGATTTGGCTCGACTCAGAGGAGGTGCCGCTCGATCTGCGCGACGAGGATGCGGACCTTTATGACGATGGGAACGTACCGACCACCTCAGCTGCCGGTCGGCAGCCCATGGAGGATGCGGTCGGCTTTCTTTGACATTGGATCGTCGTCGTCGGCGAAATCGTCATTCTTTCAGCCGCTGTCGGTGGGCGACGGCCGGTCGGCGGCGGACTTTTGCCGCTTCCGCAGCTACCTGCGCGACAACTCGGCCGAGTTCGAGGGCGACGCGGCGCTGCGCGACGCGGCCGTGAGCGCGCTGGAGCTGCAGCGCGTCTTCGGCGACGTCTTCGGCCTCAGTCGCTTCCGGCACAAGCAGAAGGCGGCCATCACGGCGGCGCTTCTCTCGCACGACTGCTTCATACTCATGCCCACCGGTGCGCCCTGCTGCCTCGAGTCCTGTGCCCGCCCACCACTCGCTAGTGACGTACGACGATCCAATTGAAGGGGCGGGCAAGTCGCTGTGCTACCAGCTGCCCGCCGTGCTCACGGAGGGAGTGACGATCGTCGTCTCGCCGCTCCGCTCCCTCATCGAGGACCAAACGCAGAAGCTGATGGGCCTAGACGTGTGTGCGATCCCGCTGTCCACAGCATCAGTAAGTAGTACACTAAGCGAGATGCCGTGCTGGTTTAGATCGAAGCGGCCGCCCTAACTGGCGAATTGTCGACAAAGGCTGCCTGGGAGATTTACGACAAGCTGAGGAGAGACGAATTGAAGCTGCTCTACGTCACGCCTGAGAAGGTGAAAATCACATCACCACAAAAAAAAACAGAGATGCTCCTTTCTACTGCTGCGGACCAATTCAGATCACTGCGTCGGACAAGCTCCGCGAGGCGTTCGACTCTCTGTACAAAAGCGGAAAGCTGAGTAGATTCGTCGTCGACGAGGCCCACTGCGTGTCTCAGGTGGGGCGGCGTACTTTCTCCGGCTAATTTGCATACCGTAATTTTTCACGTGACTATACGTACAGTGGGGCCACGACTTCCGTCCCGACTTCACGCGTCTGTCCGTGCTTCGACGGCGCTACCCGAAGGTGCCCTTTATGGCGCTGACGGCGACGGCGACGCCCAAAATCGTGACGGACACCAAACGTCAGCTGGACATTCCCAATGCAAAGCTGTGAGTGAGAGTAGTTAGCTTGTGGGTGGTCTGCCGAGCGGGTCGTCAGGATAGCAGTGTTCAGGTTTATCAGCAGCTTTGCGCGTGAGAACCTCCGCTACGAGGTGCGCAAGAAGGACGCGAAGCACACGCAGAGACTGATGGCCGAGCTCCAGGAGAAGTTCGGCCTCGAGTCAGGCATCGTCTACTGCCTCTCGAGGTGGGCAGGTGCTGCTGTCTGCTCGAATTGCCCTACTGATGCCGCCTTAGAGCGGAATGCGAGAAGGTGGCGGGCCAGCTCAGGGACGCGACCGAATTCAGCGTCGGCGTCTACCACGCCGGCATCAAGGACGCCGAACGCGTTTGGGTTCGTTCGCCTTCTCTTGAACTATTGATTGGTGTCCATGTGTCGTCTGAATTCTTGTCAGGTGCAAAAAGAGTGGATTCGCGGCAAGGTCCAGGTGCTGTGCGCCACCGTCGCCTTCGGCATGGGCATCGACAAGCCGGACGTTCGCTTCGTCGTCCACTACAGGCAGGCGGCGTGGTGTCGATCGCTGCTGCCACTGGCTGCAGTCTTGACACGGGTGGGTTGCAGCATGCCCAAGAGCATCGAAGGCTACTACCAGGAGACGGGGCGCGCGGGCAGGGACGGCCTGCCCGCCCACTGCGTCCTCCTCTACGGACAGACGGACGCGACGCGACTGAGACGCATGATCGAGCAGCGTGCGTCCTCGCCTCTTGTCCTCTGGGCGCCTGACCTGATTCGCGAGTGCCCTGCTCGACGGTTCAGCGCCCAAGTCGCGCGACTCGGCGGAGACGTGTAGCTTGGCGATGGTGCGCCGGCACCTGGGCAGTCTGCACGGCATGCTCGAGTTCTGCGAGGAGCTGGGCGTCTGTCGGCGCAAGATGCTGCTCGAGCACTTCGGCGAGTCCTACGACGAGGAGCTGCTCTGCGGCTCGCGCCGTCCGGGCGGACACGCCCTCTGCGACAACTGCCAGCGCAGGAGGGCCGGACAGGTCGGTGGTGGCTTCCGACCGCGACCACGACTACGATTACAAATTGTGACGCCAAGAGTCACGGCAACAGGTGAAACTCTACGACGTGACGGAGCAGGCGCGCGCCATCGCCAACTTCATGGTCACGGAGTCGTCCTCCTACAGCGGCATGACCGTCAACAAGCTGGCCGAGATCTACCGAGGTGCGGCGAGTGTCGACTTCGGCTCTCATCTAGCAGCAGAGGCATTTGTTTCCCAGGCAAAGTGGACAAGTCGGCGCCTCAAGGCTGGCAGAACAAGCGCCACTGGACGGAGGTGGTGGGTCGGGGCAAGGGGCTGCGCGCCGACGACGCCGTCCGCCTCGTCAAGCACCTGGTGCTGATCGACGTGCTCAAGGAGGAGCTGCACGTCAGCGCGAGGCACGACAACGCCATCTGCTACCTCAAGCCTGGACAGAAGATGCAGCAGCTCCTGCGCGACCAAGGTGGCCAGAGACCGAAGGTGCGTCGCCTCAATGGCACGCCTGCGCATGGGGGGGGGGGAGCGTGGCTACTTCGCTGGCGCCGCTGGACCAAACGTCCGACCGGACAATCGACCAAACGATGGGTTTCGGATCCAGACTTAAAAAGATTGCGGCAAAACAGCACGTAAATGGACTCGGTCAACTTGCAGCCTAGACGGGTACATTTCGGTCAAAATATGCCCAAGTAGCGCAATCTTGGTGTCTTCGTAGCAAAGACAAGTTTACGCAGTTTTGTGTCAGTCTGAAAGAGTCGGTCACAAAACACTAGCTAATGCAGAGTAAAGTGAGTTGCGACTGCTGGAGGGAGAATTCCTGGACCCAGATCCTCCCAGTTACTACAGGGATGCCCATGCTGTCAGATTTGGCGTCCCCTTTGAGGTGCATCTGTATCTGGAGCCGGTGGGCGCCGCCCCCTCGCGGCGGGCGTCGTCAGCGGCTGGGGGTGGCGGCGGCCGGCGCAAGTCCCACCCGGTCGTCTTGGTGGAGGAGGCGACGGCTGCCGACGACTGGTCGTCGAGCGAGTCGGCCGCGTCGGGGGCGCTGCTGAAGGAGGTGGCGCCCGGCGCGACTGGGGACGCGATGCTGACGAGTCGGCACGCCTACCTGCTCGACCCCAACTACCGCCGGCTGACGGAGAGGGCGAGTCGCGAGCTCGTCGAGTTCATGCTCAAGCTGGCGGCGGAGGAGGGCAACGAGCGCGGTTTTGAGGTCCGTGCCCGCCTGCCTCTGCAGGGAGTTGTCATTGAGGAGGAGCAACATCGTTCAGCACATCGTCTCGAGCGCGACGCTGAAGCAGATCGCGCGCGAGCTGCCGCGCACGCGCAGCGACCTCCTGCGCGTCGACGGCCTCAATCGGCGCAAGGTCGAGCGCTACGGCGAGCGTCTGCTCGGCTTCCTTGAGCGCTTCTGGAACGAGGCGGACGGTGCGCTGTGTCTTTCTCACCGTCCGTTAGCCTCCCCATTCTCCCCTCTCTTTCTAGAACTGGAGAAGCAGCGCATCGAAGCGGACCTGGGCCTCGGCGGCGCTCGAGCCAGCGGCAGCGCCGCCGATTCCCTCGTCGGCGCCGGCGGAGCTGCCGATGCGCCGCCGCGCGCCTTCCACTTCGCCGCGAAGCAGCGCAAGCGATCAGCCGCCGCCGCTGACAGCGCCTCCTCCACCGTCCCAAGGCCCAAGAAGAACAAGTCGTCGTCTGCCTCGTCGGCAGGCGGCGGCTCGCGCATGGGCGTCGGCGCCGGTGGCCAGCGCAAGAAGTTCCGCTTCCGCTTTCGAGGCGGCGGCCGCGGCTTCAGGGCACCGGTCGACAAGAGCAGTCCGCCCCCCGCCGCCGCCAACCGCCCCTCTGTCACTGGCAGGAGGGCAGCGGCAGCCAAGAGGGGCGTGGCCAGCAGAGGGTGAGTTGCTGTTACAGTAATCGCGTTTACAGTAATCCGCTCGTTTAAAGGCGCGGGCGGGGTCGCGGCAACGTCTACTCTGCACCGGCGCCGCCGGCTCGGCTCGACCCGCACTTCTTCCCGCAACTATGAACTGCAACGTGTTTTTTGTCGACATTGTTAGAGCAATCGCGTTTGTGCTCGCAATTGCAAGTCGTTTTGTGATACTTTTCGCCGGTCGTGGCCTGTGTGCAAGAAGAATGCAATGTTTACGAGATGGGCGGTCTCCTTGCGTATTACAACCCACGCACCCCCCCCCCCCCCTGCCTCTGTGGTCGGTTAAACCTTTGCAGCCGTTACGTTAACGTAAACGCTTGCTGCTCTTCTATCAGTGCATGTGAAGTCGTTAGACCTGAGTACACTGGGTCGCTTCAGTTTTACTACTGCTTACCCGTACTCATACAAACGTACCGATAATGGTGCGCAAAAGCACGTGTAAAGGTGGCCTGAACACGCAGGTAGATTGGAATGCAAAAAGATACGAAGGCAGCGCAGGCTTGAACAACACGTGCACATCTGTGGAACTTAGTCCAATTTGCTCGAACAGTACGCGACGGTGTGCGATGGCTAATAAATCGGGAATTGTGACACTCCTTGCGCTGGTGCTGGTGCCAACATCTCTAGGCTGCGTTCGCAAGCCACCACGTCAGTACAGGGGGGGGGGGACTTTTATCTGTGGCTTGAGCTTCATTTTTAAACCACAGGAGTTAAGGAGGTCTAGATAGCTGCGACATCCATAGAGCTTCTTAATTAAAAAAAAACTAATTTCTTGACATGTAAGTAGGAATGGTACCTACAACCTTGGCATTGTTGAAGAAAAGCCATTGTTAGTCCCAGTAGACCACCCCCCCCCCCCCCCCCCCCCAACCCCCCCCCCCCCCCCCCCCCCCCCCCCCCCCCCCCCCCCCCCCCCCCCCCCCCCCCCCCCCCGGGCGGCCGGGCGGGGGGGGGGGGGGGGGGGGGGGGCGGGGGGGGGGGGGGGGGGGGGGGGGGGCGGGGGGGCGGGGGGGGGGGGGGGGGGCGGGGGGGGGGGGGCGGGGGGGGGGGCGGGGGGGGGGGGGGCGGGGGGGCGGGGGGGGGGGGGCGGGGGCGGGGCGGCCCCCCGCGGGGCGCGGGCCGGCGCGGGGGGCGGGGGGGGGCGCGGGGGCGGCCGCGCCCCCCGCGCGCCCCGGGGGCCCCCGGCGCGGCGCCCGGGGGGGGGCCCGCGGCGGCCGCCCACCCAGGTTTTGCTTCCAAACTATAACTTGTTAATGTTATCTCGTGTTGGTCAACTCATTATTGATGGACAGTTCTGAAGGGTCTGGACATTTTTCCCTCTGGCTGCATTCGATTATGTTAAACATCTTTGTTTGGTCGCTAGACGTTCATTATTGAATTGATAGATCCGGCGGAGTGAGCATTGCAAACAAACCAGTCAGTAACTGATGAACTATATTCCCAACGGTGTTGCGCAAACACACGTTCTAGCCGGCGACGGTGACGGTGAAGGGGAAATCGATAGTGGAGTCGGCACCAAGACCGTCCAACTGGCAGGCCTAGCTAGACCTTTCCGCAAGATCAAGAGCTTTGGTTCCACGCGCGCAGACGAAAATCCAAGCTCTGTCTCGTATGCCGCCATCGAGGTCACCAAGGGCGCGGACAGCCTCGCAGTGGAGTGGGAGGTGTCGACTGGCTGGGCCGACCACCTCCTGCCCGACGTCAGTGTCACCGAAGACGGCGAGCTCGTCGAGAAGATCCGTCCCAAAGCATACGTCAAGAAGCTGAAGTGCGGCCGCGAATGCTGGAACGTGCTCAGGGTGACGACTAGCCGACTCGAGAGCATCCAAGCAATCGGTGCCATGGACGTCCTCTCGATGGAACGAGCAACGCAGCGCTTCGACGCGGGCGAGACGCTCACGATCCTCGCTGAAAAGAGTGAGTCTCGTCCTTCACAGTCTCTTCTGTGACTAGTGACGACTTCGGCAGCTTTGCGTCTGTGAAAAGCCGAAAAGTCCAATTGAGCGGGCTCTCCAAGCAACATTCGTTTTCAGCGGGCAGAGTTCGCATTGCGGCCAAGGCTGAACGCGTCCATGCGGTCGCCAAAGACGACGCTCTCATCTTTCTCAGCAATGCTCGCTTCGAGAGCGCCGATTTCCAAGTTGCTGCGCAGAGTCTAGAGTCGGCCAGCATCGAAGCCTTCCATGACGTCAAGCTCAAGAAGCTCGAGGCGCTCATTTCCGATGGAGGAGCGATCGCCTCCACGGCGAGCGACAAGATCGCGGCCACTCTGAATGGATGCGGCCGCTTCAGCTACTACGCCAGCGAGCCGGACACGCAGGTCGACATCACCAAGGGCAGGAACGCTACCCTCTGCTCGGTCGTGGACAAGTTTGTCGGTGGGATATAATGTATCCTGTGCTGGGCGCGGGAGGAATGCCTCTGCCTGCACTGTGAGGTCGCGTCCCTTCAGGCGACGTCCCGGGCTCTGGCACACGCGTCAAGTCCACGCTCCCAGGAATTCAGCCCTTCAATACATTCCACCTGTCCTCTTGCTCCGTCTGTCCGCCAGTGCTCATTGAGTTGACGCAAGGCAGCGACCGCAAGTCGCTCGAGTGGGAAGCGGACTCGACTTGGGCGAAGCATCTGACGCTGAAGACCACTAGACGAAGGCCTCGCAGCCGCTCCCTGGGTCTAGTGCTCAGCACTAGCGCTCGCGGCTTGTTTTCGTGTCCGCAAGGCCAGAGCTGTCCGAACGTAGTTCGACTGCAGACGCAGACACTGACCGCCGTCCAAGCGACGCACGGCTCTACGGTGATTGGAGCCCCGGGCAGCACTTTCACCGCGAGGTCGATGCGGATCTCCTCCACTTCAGGTTAGGCACACTTTTTCTCTTTGCCTTCAACGTCTGAGCGTGTGCATTGAAGCAACCACGTGACGAGGTTTCCGACTCATCATAGGCGTAATAAGCTTTTGTTTAGCCTTAGGCTTTTGCCCCCAATATTAAAAATGATGGTATCACTGGTGTTACTGGCGTCGCCCTGATGATGAGTCAGGAGTTCCCCATAAATGCATAGATGCAACGCACAATTCAGACTCAATGCTTTTGCTTGCTATCAACGTGAAGCACGCGAGCATCTATGTGGAGGCCGGCTCTCAGGCTACAGTGTCAGGCAGAGGCGAGAAGGCCGACATCACCTGTAAAACGAGCCTCGAACAGGCTCTGCCTTCAACGGTAGACGCCAGTGACCTACAGCTGGATGAGGCTAACGTCAGTCTGACTGCTGACGGCGACGTCTACGTCAGGGTGAAGAGCAAACTCGTGGTGCACCTTGGAGCTGGAAGCACCGGCAATGTCTACTATATTGGCGACCCACAAATCACCAAAACCGGCCCTGGAAAAGGCAAAGTGATCAAGGCTGGTGATTAGACGATTACCGTAAATCCTCCAATACAACCCCCCCCCCTCCAATAGTGCCCCCCCTCCAATAGTGCCCCCGGGTACGGCAAGGTTGAAATAATAGAGCCCCCCCTCCAATAGTGCCCCCGGGGGTAAGGGGTATGTTGTGCCATGTGCCTTTTATGGGCAAAAATATAGTGGTAGGTACATTTACATCGTGTATACACACTACTACTAACCAATAATAGTACGTTTCAGCAACTATTAGCGGTAAATCAACCATTAAATGTGGCAAAAGTGATCAAAATCACCGAAAAATCGGCAATTTTGACAGCGAAACTAGCATTACCATTCAAAATATTTTGGTTGAAATAATAGAAGCCCCCCTCCAATAGTGCCCCCGGGTAAGGAGAGGTTGAAAAATAGTGCCCCGGGGGCACTATTGGAGGATTTACGGTAACTGGTAACTTCGTATTCTTCAGACCATAGTGAATTGCGAACACCATTGAATGCCACTGTGCAGTGATTCTGAGTAATGGCATACTGATTCTGGATGCACAACCTAATATGCGGTCTGACGCGCATACAGGCACGCGTTCGTCACTTCAGTGCACAGTAGACAGAGCTGTACAAACCTCTTGCCATTGCAGTAATGCAACTAAAGCAACCCGCAATTCCCGAGCCTATGCTACGTATGTACTCTGTAGGGGCTTACATACCCTAACCATGTGTAAACGTAGCAGCGGTGCAACTTTTGAAGATGGAACACGAATTCGACCATTCCAATCGACCATGCCAAGATACGCTACGCCGCGTCGCGTATCTTGGAATGGTCGATTTGGGGGGGGGGGAAGACGGCAACGCGGGAGCGGACAGCTTGATCGATGTCGATATCAGCCGCTCGTCGGTCGTCTTCGCGCCGACTGGTGACGCGAGTGCCCGACGAGCGCGGCGACTCGGCGTCGAGCGATCGATGCGACAGATGCCGCTGACGACGGCGGGCACGCCGTCCGCATTGCCTCCGCTGTTTTCGACGTCCACGCTGACGCTGACCGGTCCACGTCGGCCAGAAATCGCCTGAGAAATGCAGCGTCTGAAGGACTGCAACGACAACTCTTCATTTCCCACTTCGACGATATACCTGGGTTTTCAGAACCAACTGGACAACCAGGACCGATTGTAAAAGAGGATTTTACTGTATGTTCGTCTACCGTAATACTTTCTTTTTTTTTATGCAAATAATTTTCAAACAAGTTTCAAACTGTCTTTACTGCATATATTTACTTACCGTAATACGTTGTTACCACGCTATGCAAATATTTTTCAAAATTGATTTCAAATTTCGCAAGCGTCGATTCATTTTGCAAGTTGTTTCGATTTTAGAAAAACGATGATGGAAGATACGACGAGCGCGGCGAATTCGTATTTGGTCGAGGATCGGTTGGCCGCGCAGCGGCCGCTCCGCAGCGTCGTTGCCACCTCCTGGGAGTCGCGGGTGAGCGAGCGCGTCGACTGCGCCAGTCCGTCGATCGATACGCGCGACATAACGCGGTATATTTGCACGATCGGGCAACGTCGAGTGGTGTGGTGCAGGCTTGTCCGTTGCGGTAGTCGGCAGCCGAAATATCGACAACGCCTATTCAGCAAAGCAACGTGTCGGTGCTGGCCGAACGGGTAGCCGCGCAGATGGACAAGGTGGTGGAGGAAGCGTACAGAGCCTTGCTCGAGAGGTCAGCCCGAAGCGGTGTGGCTCGTGTGGGGGAAGTGGGATCGAAGTCGTTGGTTGCAGACACCGACAGGAGCTCGAGCAACTTAAGGAAGGGCACCGACGCGAGGTTTTCGAGTTCCACGCCCGCTTCCAGACCGCGCAGCCCTCCGCCTCCTCGGCCGCCCTCCCTGCCGAGCCACTCCACGACCCGCTCGTCTTCAATCCCGCGGTCAAGTTTTTTTAAATTAAAAAAAAAATTTTTTTTAATTGACTTAGGAGCCATCATTGGTGCCAAATACCTGTACTATAAGATACTTTTAGCCTATTAGAGTGTCAAACACAAGTACTAGTGCTTCCCTAAAGCCTTTAGAAGCGTATATTTAGCATCGTTTGAGTCAAATGGTGACACCGCTGCCTCTAAATGGTTGTGTACGGTATCGCAATATGTTGGGAACCCCAAAAAGAGCTTGGTTTTAAGCAGGGTTGCATAAAAAAAAAAATTTCACCTTATTTTTTTTAAATAAAAAAAAAAATTTTTTTTTTTAAAAAAAAAATTTTTTTTTAAATTGACTTAGGAGCCATCATTGGCGCCAAATACCTGTACTATAAGATACTTTTAGCCTATTAGAGTGTCAAACACAAGTACTAGTGCTTCCCTAAAGCCTTTAGAAGCGTATTTAGCATTGTTTTAGTCAAATGGTGACAAAGCCGCTGCCTCTAAATGGTCGTGTACGGTATCGCACTATGTTGGGAACCAGTTGGGAACCCCAAAAAGAGCTTGGTTTTGGTGCTAATAAGCAAGTTTATGCATGAATAACTACTAATTGTACCATCTAAACACCATTTAAACGCCTTTTTGCCACTCAAAAGCAAAATTTTACCCAAAAACAGAGAAATTTTTTTTTTTAATTTAAAAAAAAAAATCCAACTTTTTTTTTTTTAAAAAAAAATTTTTTTTTTTTTAAAAAAAAAAATTTTTTTTTTAAATTGTGCAACCCTGGTTTTAAGCAAGTTTATGCATGAATAACTACTAATTGTACCATCTAAACACCATTTAAACGCCTTTTTGCCACTCAAAAGCTAAATTTTACCCAAAAACAGAAATTTTTTTAATTTAAAAAAATCCAACTTTAAAAAAAAAAATTTTTTTTTAAAAAAAAAAAAACTTTTTTTTTAAAATTGTGCAACCTGTTGCTGACTCGCGTCTACCGCGACTGGTTCTCTGCAGGCGACGTCGGCGGCATTGGACGACCGGCAGCCTCAGTTGTCGGCGACGCGCTCGCTGCCCTCCAGCCCCACGGTCAGACAACAGGACGTGCCGGTCTCCTTCGAAGTGAAACTCTTCGATCTTCCGCGCGAGCCTGTTGCGGATTCGTCGCCGGCCGGACGAGCGGACGAGCGTCGTGCAGTCGGCGGCGGTGCCGCGGCCGTCGTGAACGGCCAGGGCCCACTCGAGCCGGCCGGCGAGGTCGGCGCCTCGACCGCACCGGGTGTCGTCAGCGCTGCGTTGTCGACGGGCTGGCCGGTGCCGACCGCCGAGCTGAACGGTCCGCTGCAACAGGAGAAGTCGACCGCTCGTCACCAGCCGCACGGCGTGCGCCTCCTGCGGCCGTCGCTTCTACCGACTGAGCCCTCTACGAGCACACGAGCGCACCGTTTGCGAAGTCGGTTGTTTGTTGCTGTTGTGCAGAGTAGTTGATTGTCCCCTGTCCCTTTGTACCTTGGGAGGATGTTCTGTGCCTGTGGGTGCGACGCGCAGAGTTCCGTTGTGCTTCTTGCAGTTGGCGGTGTCGCGACGGGTGCCGACCGGGGCCGCCGTGTCGAAAGGACGTTTCCGTTCAGGGAGCGCGCGTCAGCGGCGGTCGTCAGATCGGCCGCGGGCGCGTCGAAGCGGCCGGAAGCGTCGCGTCGTCGACTACGCCGCATTCCTCTCCGACATCGACGCTGACGACGGAGCGGCGGGACCGACAGGGGCCGTGTCGCAAGGCACCGGCGCCACCGCGAGGGCGTCACGTCCCCCTGCTCGCAGTGCGACTAGCGCAGCACTGTGAACGGCAACGTCCGCCACCACAAGAGGGCAGCTTGCGTTGGGCCACTGAAGACTGAAGACGACCTCGTCCACTAACCATTGTTTGTGCAGCGTGTCGTCTACAGAGTGTAATTTGACGGTTTGGTTTCGTATTCGCTGTTTTGTCGTAGTTGTTTGAAGGTAAGTGGTATACCGAAGGGTCGTTTCACGCGTTTGTGCCTTTTTCATTGACTGTCCGGTGTTAGCGGGCCGCTTGGGGCTGGTCTTGTTGTGGAGAATGGAGTGAGGGATGGGGATGACTGGACTTGTTTATTGTATTGCCATGCATTTTTGAGCCACGCTACGCAATGACGCCACCGAGCTTCTGTAGGCTGTGTCGAAGTCGAACCGGCTTCTGAATTTGAAGTATTTTTAACTTCAGTATTTATTTCTATCTATTCCTCAAAGTCCAGTCGTGTGCAGCTTAGTTTAGTAGCGTTATTCACTCGGGTCTCATTTGCCAACACTCCGTCCCTTAGTCGAAGGCGAGCAGCGAGAGTCGGCTGTCGGCGCTTCTCTTCTGGCGGTTCTTTGGCATCTTTGCCGGCGTCGTCAGCTCGGCTGTCGTCTTCTGGCGTCGGCGGTGCCGTAGCACGCTCGCTTGTGCAGTCGTCGCTCTCTGTCGCGTTCCTCTCGGCCCTTGGAACAGCGAACTGCAGCTTCACTCCCTGGGAAAACAAGAAATGGCGGCCCAGCGTGGCTGACACTGGGTCTTCAATCAGTAGGTTACCGACATTCTTTTCACCGTATGCAGCGATCATCATTAGCAGTAGTATATATTGGGGAAAGTTCTTGGACTTTCCCCAATGCCTCGCGTTGTCTTGTCTACGTCCCCTGGGATGTGTTGAAATTGGCCAAATACAACCGAACCGAACCGAAAGGAGCTGGAACAGAGCATCACGGCCGTCGAGCGCATCCAAGAAGGCGTCGAGCTGCCGTCTGGGCTGGGGTGCTTGAGTTTCATCGGTACATTAGCACATAAACTGTAGGCACGCAGGCAGATACATGGGTACCTCAAATACTTCATTATAAACACGACGAAGCAATGGGAGTGGGGGTGGAGCAAAAAGTGGGGGTAGCCGACCATTTTTTAACTTTCCTATACTCAGACTGGTACATTTTGGTCAAAATGGGAAAAGTGGGTCAATATAGGCTCTGAATAGTGTTATCACATATCAGGGTCAGTGGCGGCGTAGCCAGGATTTGGTTTCGGGAGGGAACACA
This sequence comes from Paralinhomoeus sp. GSCO2_6, assembly GCA_030248085.1. Taxonomy (NCBI): domain Eukaryota; kingdom Metazoa; phylum Nematoda; class Chromadorea; order Monhysterida; family Linhomoeidae; genus Paralinhomoeus; species Paralinhomoeus sp. GSCO2_6. Next base: position 142,459 of record JASAMY010000857.1, read on the forward strand.
GATTTCCAACTTTTTTAACAGGGTTCCCCTGTTGCGCCACAGGCAAAAAATTTGAGATTTTGGGCTACTTTCGAGCATTTGAACCTATTTTGGGCTACTTTCGAGAAATTTTAACCTATTTTGGGCTACTTTCGAGCATTTTTAACCTTACAAGCGAGCTAAAATGCTTTCTCTCTCTCTTCTTTCGCCTGGGCATTTTTGCAACAGGGTGGATGGACCCTGTTGCATTTTTTAGGCTTCACACCATCTCGGGGAGGGGTATACCCCCACTACCGCTACGCCACTGATCAGGGTTGTACTGACCCGTACACCCTGGTTTAGCTGTTTTATGGTCGTATAAGACTGAAAAGCACTGCAGAACAGCAACATTTTCTCACTTTTGTCGTTTTTGACATGGTGAAACCCTTTGGAAGAATTCTTGGGGGGTGTCGGAAAAAGTGGGGGCAGTACCCCCCCCCCCCCCACTCCAAAAAAGCCTCCACGCCGCCCAGTTACAGGTATGGTATTTGCGTCGGTGCACGAAGAATGGAATGATAGTGAGGTTGGCATTGGCATAACCGACCCAACTTCAGTTGCGAAAACTCTAGGTGGCTTTTCATCGTCTATTTTTGTTCATGAGTCGTTACGCTCACCTGAGCTGTTTATATCTATCAGTAATGGAATGCAAGTCCCCTCAAGTTTCAGAGTTCAAGTCCGCCCGTCTTCCACGAATTATGCCCGCCCCCTCTGTTGCTTGCGTTCCGCTTGCAAAGCTGACCTTTGATACTGCGACCGCGACGAGCGTCGGTTGCTGAAACGGCATCTCGAGACTATAAAGGCAGCGCATCATATCTGCAGAATAGAGAGACAGGTTTGTGCACAAAATTCAGAGTCTGTGACACTTCAGCCAACGAGTTCGAAAAGTATGCGGTGGTGGACAAACAAAGAAATTATGACACTCATTGTGGTGGCCCTGCTGCCGACAACTCTAGCCTGCATCGGGAAGCGCAAGCGGCGTAAGTAAAACCATGCATACTGGAATTGACTACGTTCCATTATGTTGCAAATGCTCTGCTTGCTCATTTGTTTGGGTTAGCGAGCGAGCGCTAGTAACGACTCAGCGTCTATTGACAGATCGACTATTCTGCGCCACGTTCGCAATCACTTTTAGATGACGACGATGGCGAAATCGACAGCGGAGCAGCCACCAAAACGGTTCAACTGACAGGCCTCGCGAGACCAGTGCGCAAGATCAAGAGCTTCGGTTTAGTCCAGCCAGAGGAGACTGGACGAGGTATCCCGTATGCCGCCATCGAGGTCACCAAAGGCGCGGACAGTCTGGGAGTGGAGTGGGAGGTGTCGGCGGGCTGGGCCGACTACCTCCTGCCCGACGTCAGTGTCACCGAAGACGGCGAGCTCGTCGAGAAGATCCGTCCCAAAGCCCACGTCACGAAGCTGAAGTGCGGCCGCAAATGTTGGAACGTGCTCAGGGTGACGACCAGCCGACTCGAGAGCATCCAAGCCCTCGGCGCCATGAACGTCGTCTTTATGGACCGAGAAAAGGAGCGCTTCGACGCAGGCGACACGCTTACAATCATCGCTGAAAAGAGTAAGTTCTCGTTCTCGAACTTCACTGCGTCTGTTCTGTTACTACGTACCTGTATCTACCACTACTGACGCGTAAGCAGCATCTCGCCTCAAATGTATTCAGCATTCCCGTAACAGCCTACACAACAGCCGCGTTGCTTGCCCTTCAGCACTTGTTTTCAGCCGGCAGGGTTCGAGTCGCTGCCAAGGCTGAACGCGTGAATGCCGTCGCCAAAGACGAAGCTCTCGTCGTTCTCACGAATTCTCGCTTCGAGAGCGCCGATTTCCATGTCTCCAAGCTGGCGCGCGTCGTCGCCTACCGCGACGTCAAGATCAAGCGACTCGACGCGTCCGTCGCCACCGGTGGAGCGATCGCCTCCACGGCGAGCGACAAGATCGCGGCCACTCTGAATGGATGCGGCCGCTTCAGCTACTACCCCAGCGAGCCCGACACGCAGGTCGACATCACCAAAGTCGATGAAGCGCAGTGCACGGTCGTCGACGAGTTTGTTGGTGGGTCGCTTGCGTCTGTGCGGCCCGCACAGTGCGGGCATACCTGTAACCGGGTCTGGAAAAGTGGGGGGGGGGGTAAATGGGTAAATGGCCGAATTATGGGGGGGGGGGTGTCTACAGCAAAAAGTGGTGGGCGGTAGCTGGCCATTTTTAAGTTATACTGGTACTTTATGGTCAAAAAATGGGTATAAATAGGGTCGAAACAGTGTTATTTAGCTGTTTTATGGTCACATAACACTGAAAAGCGCTGAAATACACAAACATTTACTCACTTTTATCGTTTTAGACAGGATGAAAATCCCTTGGGAAAATTCTGGGAGGTTGGTTCAAGTTGGGTGGGTGTTGCAAAATAGTGGGGAGAAACCCCCACCCCCCAGTTACAGGTATGTGTGCAGTATGCCGCCCTCAGCATTCTGAGCTCTTGTCCATCTACTACAGGCGACGTCGAAGGCTCCGGCACAGCCGTCAAGTCCATCCTCGCTGGAATTCAGCCCTTTGACGCCTTCCGCGTGGAAAGTTGCTATGACTGCCCACCACTACTCATTGAATTAGTGCAAGGGCCTCATGGCGAGTCAGTGGAGCGAGAGGCGGACTCGACATGGGCGAAGCACCTGACGCTGAAGGCCGCTAGACAAGAGCCTGGCGACAACCGCCTGGGCTTTGGTGGTCCAGCGGAGACTCCTAACACCCTGAGTCTGAAGCTCAGCTCTAGCGCCCGTGGCCTCTTTTCGTGTCCACAAGGACAGAGCTGCACCAACAAAGTTCGTCTGCAGACGCCAACGCTGTCAACCGTTGATGCGTCGTTCCGGTCCAAGGTTGTCGGGGCCCCGGGCAGCACCTTCACTGCAGAGTACATGTTGATCACCTCCACTTATGGTCAGTCCTTTATGGTCATTACTATAATAATAATTATTATTACTATTATTATTATTCTCAAATTCCCCAATGGAACTGATGAATCTCATTATTAAATGGAACCCAACCCCAATAGAACTATTTCTGAACCTTTGACTACCGGGTGTCACTATTGGAAGGGGATACTATAGAAGGACACTGTTAGTCTGGGTTAGAATAAAAAAAACTTCTCAAGGGGCGGGTGGCTTTGTGGAGCTATGCAGTGGCAATCGACGACTGGGCGCAATCAAGCACCCATTGGGATTGATAACGTTCCATTTTTATATGAAAACATGGAACAAGCCGGCTCTATTTAAGACGCGGCCATGATGAATCTCATTATATGGCCTAGAATTTGGCCTTTTGAACCTATATACGCGCAGGCTGCTTGTGTAACGTGGGGTGGGTGATTGTGAGTGTGCAACTGTTTTTTTTTTAATTTGGACGCATCTGTGAGTAGCTTGAAAACGCACGAGACAAACAGAGCATCTGCGAAAGCGCCACTCGCCGCCACAATTCGCTGAAGGGTGCGTGTCGTCTAGCATTTGGCGCACTGGACGTACGGTCTCTGCAGCAACAACTCTCTGAGTCTGAACGTACTGTCTGTGTCCATTGCAGAAACAATGTTTTATCTAGGTATGTGGATGAAGTGCCTCCGCATTCTGACACAAGACACATTCAGGCTCAGTGCTATCGCTTGCTATCAACGTGAAGCACGCGAGCATCTATGTGAACGCCGACTCTCGAGCTACTCTGTCGGGCAGAGGCGAGAAGGCCGACATCAGTTACACAAATGACTTCGAACAGCCTCAGCGTTCAATGGCAGGCCTGAATGCGAGAGACCTACAGCTGGATGAGGCTAACGTCCGTCTGAGTGCTGACGGCGACGTCTACATCAGGGTGAAGAGCAAACTCTTCGTGCACCTCGGAGTTGGAAGCACCGGCAACGTCTACTACATCGGTGATCCTCAAATCACCAAAACCGGCCCTGGCAAAGGCAAAGTGATCAAGATTGGTGACAACTAGACGATTGGCAGACATTTTCGAATCGTTCTACACAATGCTACAGATGTAGTGCTTCTGACTAATTGCTTTGACTCTCACTAAATGCACGTTCTAATCGCAGGCTGACTGATACGCACAGACGCACGCGTACATCACTTGATTGAATTCACGTGGATAGGCGGCAAACGTGCAGCAGGTCATCGTCCTATTGCAACTAAAGCAACGCGCAATTTCCTCCCTATGTGTTATCCGTGTGTAGACGCAGTGATGAAATCAGGGTGTACGCGGCAGCGTACAACCCTAATATGTGACGACTTCTGCAATGCGGTTTTTTGAATTTTCAGTCGCTCATAACTCTTGATTGCCTGAACGGATTGTGGCGAATGATAGCTCAAAAGAACCGCCTTCTAGACCGGAATCGAATAAGCCGTCCCACGTTTCGGTACTCGAGCGCATTAACACGAAACTTCCGAAAATGTTCCGAAAAAGTGGTGTTTTTTTTTTCCTGTTCTGCACACACTTTTTGGGGCGCCGCTCTGGAACGCCTCAGTCGATTGGGACAAAACTTGGCGTGAGCACGCGGTATATGATGGCAACTTTGTGACCGCAAGAAAAATTTATCTAGGTGCTACGGATCTAGAGTTAAGGCCGATTTAGTAATTTTTTGGAACATAGTCGTTTTTTTTTGGCCAAAATGCGACAAGAGTAAAAGTCGAAAAAAAGCCGAGTAAACCCCCAAATGTTATTTGATTTCCGTAAACAGCTTTACAAAGAAAGTCTAAGACGCTTGCATGACATTTGAAATTCTCACCACATAATGAGATATAGGCAACCAAAATTTCGCAAATTTCGACCAAAAAAACTTTGTCAGCTATAGGCGCTTCAACCGTTTGTGGCAGAGCTGTGCTGCAATGACGAAAGTTAATCGTCCGGACCTGGAATAGGTTACTTTCGACAAATGGCAGCGCTCCGATGCCCATGTCTCGGTCGGCCCCCTTTGAAAGGCCTTTTTTTGGGTGTTTTGTCCCAAAAGTTTGTCAGCTATAGGCGCTTCAACCGTTTGTCACAGAGCTGTGCTGTAATGATGACAGTTCCTCGTCTAGACCTGGAATAGGTCACTTTTGACAAATGAGATCTCTCCGACTTCCATGTTTCGCAGCTAGACTCTCTTGGCACACCCCCATTTTGGGCGACATTCGAAACTTTGAGCGTGCATTACTTTTGCTTTCCTGGACGAATTCTGCCACGTGATAGCTCAAAAGAACCGCATTCAAAGGGTGATTCGATTGAGTCGCAACACGTTTCCATACTCTTGCGCATTACCGAGAAAATTGTGTGGATGTAACACAAAATTGGGTCCTACCAACCTTTTGGCCTGTCGCTCGCTCACACCTGTATCAATCGAAACAAAACTTCGCACGCATCTACCTATGACCCACATAAAAACCCTCTGAAGAATTCAGTCTAGGTGCAATACATCGTGAGGTTACAGTTTACGTTGCAATATTTTTGGCGCGTTTTGTAAAGTCATCAGACTACTGATCGCGAGGTCGCTGGTTCGACTCCCAGTGACGCCTGTGACGCTTTTGCAGGTGTCATCTTGGGAAACCCATCAACGGTTCTTTGCTGCAGTGTCTCCAGTCCATCCCACATTCTCTGTCTCTTTTCTAGGTTCTTCTACCAAAATTTTGGCAAATTTTTGATATTTTTGGACGGATGCTCGTTACAGCCCTTGATGCACGAAAATGACACAGCTGCACACCCGCACGCACGCACGCACGCACGCACGCACGCACGCACGCACAATGTGTACAGTGGTACACGTTTTTCATAAGCTTTATGGTGCAACACTGAGCATGCGTCCGTGCTGGTCTGCTGCTGTGGATTTGTATGTGTGTGCATGCGTGAGTTTTCGATTAATCTTTCTTTTACGAAAAAACACTGTATTAAGGAAAATTTTGCAGGTGGCTGCAAAAAAAAGAGAATATGTGACGGACGCTCCTTTAGGTCCAGTTTGAAAAAACGTGGTATTAAAAGTAGCCACTTCATCAGATGATCAACTTCAGTTTGGACAAACGGTGTATAATCGAACCAAACGCAGCAACACGTCACATATTCGGCGTTTGTTGTGTGAGCCATCGCACGCACACAACCACAACACCACCACCATCAATCCAACCTCACAACTCGTTCATCTCTCTGACGATGTGCTGCCATTCATAGGCATTGCATGGATGGATAGGGCACACAGCCAAAGATACTGCATAGGTAGATAACTTCACTGCCCTGTCCGTTCCAAAATTTAATATGTGGCTTGCTCTTACAGTAAGTGATATGTAGCATCATTTCACAATCTTAAGTACCAGTACATGCCGTACATTCAACTTCGATTCTCGTTCATCTTTGTTCCGCTTCTGTTAGCCTGTAGCTATGGACGGGACTGCCATCTGTGGGCGGCAAGGACAAGGCCCACTCTCGTCTCTGAGTCCAAGGAATAAAAGGCCTCGGTGCAGCCTGGACTGCCTTTCCAGTGATCCAAGCGAGCGGGTGAAGCGAGCACAACAAACGCCGAATATGTGACGTGTTGCTGCGTTTGGTTCGATTATACACCGTTTGTCCAAACTGAAGTTGATCATCTGATGAAGTGGCTACTTTTAATACCACGTTTTTTCAAACTGGACCTAAAGGAGCGTCCGTCACATATTCTCTTTTTTTTGCAGCCACCTGCAAAATTTTCCTTAATTTACAATTCGAACACATGCGACAACAATTACATAATGCTTGACACGGACCTTTCAAGTTGAGCACAACAACCCCGTTTTTGAGCGGTGTTCAAACGCAATGTTTGCTCAGATCCTCAGAATTCGTCTTTTTTTCATCCGTTTGTCAAATCCTCAACAGCTTCCGTCTCAACGCGACGCGCGCTTACGACGCGCACGACGGACACTTTCCATTGATAAGGGTTCTGTACACGCTATGGGTTGTGTGCGTAGTGCGCCGTTTGCGCTCGCGCGCAGGTTACAAGCAGCTAGAAAGCGTCAGTCAGCATTGGAAGCCTTGAAGATGGGCGTCTTTAGAAACGTCGTGTACATTCTGGTCCCCTACGCCCTCTGCGTCTGCGCCTGTTGCGGATTCCTCTTGGCTCTCTGCGTCGCCTTTAGATTTGGATTTTGCTGCAGTGAGATCGTTTTTCCAAATTTCGTTTTGCTCGCCAGTTGCCAGTTGCGGTGCGCTTCATATTCCTCTCAGAAATGGATGCACGGTTCTGTGGCAAGTCGACCGTTCCGTCCGGGTATACTATGACTGACTATAAAACATTACATGGACTAAGGGGACTGCATATTTCCACGACAGCACAGGTGCTACCACAACCGCGTCAATATCTAAGTTGCAACAACAGATTTGTTATACCCATTCACAATTCCAGGTGATCATACACCAAATTGTTGAACCAGGAGAGAGCCCCAGCATTCTCTTAAAATGGGACGCCTACTTGATCGATTACATGAACATCATATACGACAAGTCAAACGGCCAGGTTTTCGTGTCTCTTTCCAGCAACTCCGAAGCTATTGACTGCGTCCGCAACGCAAAGTGTGGTACACCTTTTGTGTGGTTCTCATTAGTCTCTACTCTATCCACGGTGCACTCAGCGTGGAATGCCCAACCATACACGTTGGCACGTACGCCATTGAATCATTGACTGTGGGAGCTAACTCTTACCTTTCTGGAATTGGCGACTTCATTGGTGGACAGCCGTTGACCTTGATAACTCGAGGTCCGTCACATTCCTAGCGTTTTTTTTATCATTTTATATCATTAAAGGAATCATTCGGTGCACGCCGAGGTCGTGCAGTGCTAACACCATGTATCTGTTTTATGTAACGATGCAGAACTATCGCAGCGTTGGCCGGGAGAACAAACTTTCCCTAATCACTTTTCGTTCCACCTAGACCAGGCAAAGGTTCACCTGCGTCTCGAGACCGTTGCGAAGAAGCAGGGCACTCGGCTGACGAGAAGAACGGAGAAGCGGCTCTCTTCTCGGCTGCGCGTCGTCGCGTCTCAGCAGTCCCGGGTGACGCTGAGCGGACCGGAGGTGAAGGGCGCCGACTTCTACTTGCACGACGACGCCGTCGTCCGCGCCACCGCACTCTTCTCTCGCCGCGTCACCGTCAACTGCCGCAACCACACCATCCTCAGCGTCTTCGCCTCGGAGGCGCTGAAAGGAACCGCCCAAGGTACGCCTCGTTCCACTGCTAACCCCCGTTTTATAGCCTTTTCGTAATAGCGCGTACGATTGATCACTAACGTCGCGAACCAGAAAGGAGGGGGGGGGGGGTGGAACAGAACTCTCCTAAATGGTTTGACGTTCGACAAAAAAGAGTAAAATGCTGCCTCAAGCCCTTTGTCGGTTCTTCAATACAAGCCTAGGTAATTAAAAAAAACGTTTGGATTCCTTAGTGTTGCACGGCAGTTCAGACTTCGCCATCGTCGAATACACCGGTCTGAGAGACCACAACATAGAGACAACATACAAGGCGCGAGTCGTTGAATGGACCGAATCTGGGCAAAAGTCCGACCCACATAGCTATAGCAGAGCGTCAAAGTTCGCCTTTGTACCCACTGTGATGGTGTACCTTGCGCTAGTCGTTGCCACTCATTTGTAACCTCTCCACAATGTGTAACGTCTACGCGTGTGACGATAGGCATAATCCAACGCCCTCTTCACACTTTGGTGGCGCCGGGCGGTGCCTCCCACCCACCAAGATTTTTTTATTCTTTTTCAACCTGTCTAAAGCGAAACACGTTACTGTTTCTTTAGTACTCTTCAGTGATATAACACTGTGCCATAAACAACTAAATAAGAGGTACGGGCACATACCGTAAACCCTACAATCAGCCGCCTGTGGGCGAATGGCGTCATTCGGGTCGTAGGAGGGATGAGAGAATGTGATTGCAGGGAGCAATTAGTGGGGGCTAATGAACTGGAAGGGTCGATGTGTGGGGAGCTTTGTTGGCACGAAGCGCGTGGAGGGGTTTTTAATGGAAACTACACTGTGCACACACGTCGGTACACTCACACACTCTCATGTACATATGCATGCACATACACACACACACCCAGACTGACAAAATTTACTTGCACAATAAACTCAAAGGCATCTAAAATTACATGTAATTAATTACATTGGACATAAATATTATAGGTTCTAATAAATAAGTAAGGTGTAAAATGGAAGTACAGGGTTTACGGTTTATTTTGGTGCTTTACGCAACGTCAGCAACAAAAACGCGGCGGGTCGTAGCGTTTTGAGAATCCATGCAGCCTTCCGAACGGTCTCCCGTACGCATGCAAAACGTGGCACCTCAGCCGCTCCAACAGCAGCACCACCGCTACCGTATGTCATTTTAGCGTCGACCTGGGTCCGATCGGTGCCATTTGCTCTCGCTCGACGCAGGCCCTAGAGATGAGCATGGGCCTGGAAACCCCGGCCCGGCCCGGCCCGGCCAAATCGGCAAAAATCCGGCCCAGGCCCGCAAATTTCTATTGAATTTTCGCCCAAAAACGAGGCAGGCCTGGCCCGCCCCTGGAAAATCAGACCCAGGCCCGGCCCATGCTCATATCTAGCAGGCCCGCAGTCCAACTCTTTTGCGCAGCAGCAGCAGAGCAGTCGGGTACGTACGTGGGTGCCGAGACGGTGCCACCAGAGTCGGAGTCGTCTGCGCTGCGTCTGCGGCTGCGGCCCAATTGCAAAAGTTACGGTGTCGACGCCATGACATGCAATCATTGACGATCGGCCCCGCTTGACGCCTTCAGCGCACGCGAATGGCAGCGGCACCCTCAGCAGCTAACACTGTACGAGTACCGAGCCTTTGGCGACGACATCAGCGTACACGTTATCGGATGAATGGCCCAGCTGCGCTTGACAGGACTGACCAAGTCACTGGGACGCAATGCGCTGCTGGTGAAAGATTGCAGCAGAGTGTCAGAGTGCTCGTCTGGACGTCGAACCATTGCGCAGCCAGCGGCGGCGACTTTCGCTGCGTACACAAAAGGATGCTGATGGCTGCGGCCGACTTGCTCAGCTTGAGGACCAATGCGATGCAGTGATCAACTGGTGTTGAAATGGCGGTACTGTTGTGTGTGCCACGTCCGCCGTTCGCCGCGCGCTTCGTTTCTATGCAATCATTTCTGTGTAGGCGGTCTGCGCGTAGTGTCACACAGGTTACCCAGGTCCAGTTACACAGCTGCACTTTGGCCGCGTCGACGGCGTCGTCGCCCTTGGCCGCCAACTCGGCGTCGGCGCCCTTGGTCGCCGACTCGCGAGACGACAAGAGGACGCATTGCGACCGACGCAGCCAACTCGCCAACGCTGACGTTCACTTCGCTCTCAAGCATTTCGCGCCAGCGCACCCATTGTGACGCTCGACGTCTATCTGAACATTGGATTGCGCAGGTGGCGAACGGCACGTGACGAGAGCCGCGGAAGTTGGCAGCTAATTTGAATTCGCATCGGATATGACTGTGGAAGGACCTACAAGTTGCTTGCTCCTCAACGGTTGACGAAATGAGCAATGTCCCATTGCACGGGCGGTGGCCAACAACGCATTTTAAACCGATCGTGGTACAGCAGATGCCGCTCCTCCACACGCTTCGCCTCATTGACGACATCTTGCTTGGATGAGGAATTTTAAAAATAGAACGTCACAGTACGTCAGGTCGCTGCTTGCCTCTTTCGATATGGTATAAACTGTGCGACGCCTCACCGACCGGTTTATCAAACGCCTTAAAAAGAGAACGCGTTTTTGGTATTGTCGGGGAAACACTCAACGGAAGGAAGAAGGAAGCGAGTCTGGAAGGAAGACGTAACTTCGCATAATTATTCGGTGCGTTATAACATATGCTTTCCCCTTGTCGCCTTTCAAAAGAGATTAGTATTTCTAAGAAGCGCCAACTTGAAATATGGCGGAGCCAAATTTTGGCGCGCTTGACGAGTTCGTGGAGTCGACCGATGAAGCGGCTAATCTGTTGGTCCGCAAAACGCGTCAGGACGTGGTCGATGCGGCGCTAAAGAGCGTGCCCCACCTGATGCCTGAGGGCATGCAGCAAGCCAGCTTTGTCATCGACTGCACGGCGATTAGGACCACCAAGGAGGACCACCACGAGTGGTGGCGCGAAGGCCACCAGCACAAGGAGTGCGTGTCGTGCAAGGTTTCTCCGCTAGAACTTTGCAGTGAGCGTGCCCCGCGAAACACTGTTTGCTGCTCCGTTCAGCTGCGGTTGCCGACGTCGACAGCGGCGCCCGAAGACCTCGTGCTGGTCCACCGGGAGCGGTACGCGTATTGGCAGCAGAACGAGCAGCGCTACTCGACGGCCATGCGAGACATGGTCATCCACTGTAGATATAGCTGCGTCGTGTCTCGCTACCCGTACTTCCACAACAAATTGCTCGACGACTCCAACACTAAGGGCAAGTTGTCGTTGAGCCACCGCGAGAAACTGGCTCGCGCCTTTGGTGTGTCTTTGTAGTAGAGTTTAAAATCGCGGTTGCGAGAGTAGGCTGTGAAACGTTATGATGTCGTCGTCGTCTTGTCTGTCGTTGTCGTTGTATTTGTCCGGTGCTAGAATGAGTCTGTGCTGAATGTCGTGTCGGCACGAGTTATGCACTGCAATGAAGCAAACGCTATACTAGAATGCACGCACGAATCATGGTGCATACTATACTGGCCCCCATGCGCACGGAGTCGGTCGGTGGAGTATATCTTTTGAAAGGCGACGACAAAAGCAACGTACGTTGCAACACACCCAAATAAATATGCAAAGTTACGTCTTCCTTCCAGACTCGCTTCCTTCTTCCTTCCGTTGAGTGTTTCCCTATTGTCGATTGTGATCAAGAGGAGCTGAACATGTCTGTGAAACTGTCCGAGTAGGTTTCCTTCGTTTTCCCTTCTGTGTTTTTGTAGCATGTCTGTAGCGTTGTGTCGCTGTGCCACCGAGTGTGCTTTAGTTTGCTACCCAAGCCGGTCGAGGTGTCAGATGACTGGACGGAACGAGATCCCTGGTTCAAGCAACACGACCAAGAGGTTGTCGGCGTCGTCGCCACGTCTGGCCGGCGCTATCGTATTTGAGGGGTCCTTTCAACTTTCAGGGGTCCCATATTATTTTAGGGGTCCGATAGGAAAAGTGGGGTCCATTGGCCGGGTTACTTTAGGGGTCCTTTGGAAAGATCGGCAACACTGTGCCAGCGTTTTAGGGGTCGTTGCACGTGCACGTTCCAGTTGTTGTAGGGCGCCAATGCCGATCCAAACAGCCCACAGGCCTCGCTTAGGCTCTGCTTAACCTTGTTTACTGTGCTGTCACACCACACCATCGGCGTTACTAAGCCTATGCCTAAGCCAACATGACCAACAAAGCCTAAAGCCGAAGCGAAGCCTAAGCCTAAGCAAAAGAAGCGAAGCCTAAGCAAAATCTTATATCTAAGCTTAAACTTTGGTCGTGTCAAGCAAGCAAGTGTGATGTCTACTAAGCAATGCAAAAGCCTAAACCTAATCAAAGCCTAAGCCTGAGCAAGGCTTAGAATTATGACACAGTGTTGCCGATGCTTCCATAAACCCATCCCATCCCCTAAACCCATTGGACCCCACTTTTCCAATTGGACCCCTAAACTAATATGGGACCCCTCAAGTCTGAAAGGACCCCTCAACTACGATAGCGCCCGTCTCGCCTTGTACCAGTTGTCGATGGACGATGGGCTCGGCTTTTTTCAAGGAGGAGTCACCGTCTCATCTGGACTTGCTGCAGAAGGGCAAAACGGCGGCTGCGGCGAGCTGCACGGCGCCTCCATATGGCAAGCGCGTCGGCACGTGGGTGCCTCGCGTCGACACCGTAAGCAGTGCAGTGGCTCGCTTTTTTATTCTTCATTTTCTGTTTTTCAGTTGTCTGTTCTTGCAGGACTTTGGCGACGGTGGTGCGTACCCGGAGGTGCATGTGGCCCAGTTCCCTCTGGACATGGGCAGCTCGACGAGTCGCAAGGGCCCCGCGAAGACGCTGGCCCTACAGGTGGGTGGTGGTGGGAGGGAAGCTTGCTGCGCTTGTCCTCACTCGTCAATTGAGCATGCGTCTCCTCGCGCGCAGGTCGACGCCGAGGGCAAGATGCGCTACGACGCGATCGCCAGACAGGGACACGACAAGGACAAGGTTTGCGACACTCTCGGAAGGCATCTTGCACATGGTGCCATTGGTTTATTCATCCCGAGCCTGTGCAGATCGTCTATTCGAAGCTGAGCGATACGAAAGAGAAAATCCTCGACTTGGATGACGAAGACGTGCAGAAACCGGACGAGGAAGCGGTGGGTCGAGTTCCGCTGAGATTTGCGAACTGTTGAGTGTTGGCTCCCTGCCTGAGGTCCTTATAGCATAACGTGGATTCTCAGAAGTTCGGAGCGTGGGGAGTGTCGTCCTCTTGGACACGCGGGGACAAATTCCTTTCTGGTTAAAAAGTGTAAGATGCAAGCGTGTCATTAATTGCGTTGCGCCATATTTCATCGTTTCATTTTACGAACATTGCGCTGTGCCGCAGCCATTTTTTACTTGAGGGGTTTGGAAATTTCGTGATAAAATGGAAAGAAATGGTCTCTCGATTCCGAGACAGTTCGTGTGGGGTGTGGTCACTGTTGTCTCGATTCGAGTTCGGATTTGGGTCCACCTGGGTCGGTGTATTTCATATAGCTCATAGTCATGTGCCCTTTTTGTTGCTGCTCTTCTAACCCTCGTGCCAACAGGGTCCTCTGCACAGGTGCGCGAGACGACAGAGAAGACGCGCACCGCGCTGGAAAAGTTGACATCTACAAAGGTCGGGTTATTCTTTTCGTTTTCACGTCTTTTTTTGTATTCATGGAAGGTGTCTCTTGTTAGCTGGACGCGGCGCTGCCCGTCCGGCACGCTCCTAAGCAAGCGCCCGCTCAGTACGTCCGCTACACGCCGTCCCAGCAAGGTGGGGCCTCTGGGAGACACCCTCTGACGACACTCTGGTGAGGTGTGGTGACGCATGCGCTGTCGTCTGCAGGCCAAGAGTACAACTCGGGGGCGCAGCAGCGCATCATTCGGATGGTGGAGGCGCAGGTCGACCCCATGGAGCCGCCCAAGTTCAAGTGAGTCGGTGTATCCCTGTCGAGAGTCTCTTCCAGGGATAGGCCCACAGTGGCGCGCTTGCAGGATCAACCAGAAGATTCCCAAGCCGCCCCCCTCCCCGCCCGCGCCCGTCATGCACTCGCCAACCAGAAAGGTGAAGAACGGCCCAGTTGCTGTACTGGGGGGCGAACGTTTGAGTTTGGCTTGCTTGCTTGCTTGCTCGTAGGTGACGGCCAAGGAGCAGACCGAGTGGAAGATTCCGCCCTGCATCTCCAACTGGAAGAACTCAAAAGGTAGCCGTCGCCGTGTCGCTTTCGTCGGCTGATTTGCGCACTGCCGTGCAGGCTTCACGATTCCCTTGGACAAGCGTCTCGCGGCCGACGGCAGGGGACTGCAACAGGTCGGGCGGACCGCGCGCGCCTGCAGCCAACATGGTCGTCGTCAGCAGGGGTTGCCGCGTAGCGTTGAAGGTGCACATCAACGAGAACTTCGCCAAGTTGTCCGAGGCGCTCTACATCGCGGACAGGAAAGCGCGAGAGGCGGTCGAGGCGCGCGCCGACGTCGAGCGCAAGCTCGCCCGCCAGAAGAAGGAGCAGCACGTGTGTGCCCTAGTCTCTGCCGGTGCCAGCCAAAGAGGGGAACGTGAATGAATACAGGAGGAAAAGATGCGCGCGATGGCGGCCAAGGCTCGCGAGGAGCGCGCCGGCATCCGCAAGTCGACGACGGCGGCGGCGGCCGGAGGCGGCGCCGGGCAGGCCGGCGACCGCGAGGCCGAGAAAGAGGCGAAGGAGAGGTGAGAGAGAGGAAGAGAGCGGTGGCCGAGGCGACACCAGAGCTTTCTCGGCCGCAGAGACGAACTCCGACGCGACCGCCAGGAGGACCGTCGGCGGCAGCGGAACATCGCGCGCGCGGCTCCGGACAAGCAGAAGGCGCTGCGCCAGGGCCTGGGCCTGACGGGCGCGGCGGCGGGCGGCGAGGAGCGCGACATCTCGGAGAAGATCGCGCTCGGCCTGCCCGACACGCGCGCGCGCGGCGACGAGACGCGCTTCGACGAGCGCCTCTTCAACCAGTCCCGCGGCCTCGACAGCGGCGGCGGCCTCGACGACGAGAGCTACGCGGCCTACGACAAGCCCTGGCGCGCCGGCGGCGCGCACGGCGAAGGCGTGGGCCAGCACATCTACCGGCCCAGTCGCAACATGGACAAGGACGTCTACGGTGACGACCTCGAGAAGATCATCAAGACGAACAAGTCGGCAGGAAGGACAATTCACTTTTCCCTGTACCCTGTCAGCATTTCAGATTCGTGCCCGACAAGGGCTTCTCCGGTGCCGACGGCGGCGGTGGTCGGAGCGGCGGCCGCGAAGGTCCCGTCCAGTTCGAGAAACAGCCGGAGGAAGAAGACATCTTCGGACTGGGCAAGCTCCTACAGACCGCTAAGGAAGGAGGTTGGATTTTTCAAAAGTCAAAAGTGAATTGGCGAAAAACACCCCTAACGCAAACGCATGTCGGTCGTTTAAGGCAAACGCAAGAAGGACGACGGAGGCGGCGAGGAGGAACGCTCGAGCAAGCGCAGAAAGTGAAAGTGATTGTTCCACGTTGATGTGCGATCTTTGTCGGCAGAGCTCTTCGACAACGCGTTATTTCGTAATTGACGTCGTCGCTGTAAAATACGTCGCCGTGTTGTGTGTGGTAAGAAGAATCGAGCGCGCCGCATGGAGGAGGAGCCCCAAGGTTCCGTACGTCGTCGTCGTCCGCTTTCGCCATTGTTGCGAGCCAACGGTGGTTAGGAAACGCTGCCGTGGCGGCTGACGACATCGGAAAGTGAAGAAACGAGACGTCGCCAGCGGGGCTACGCAAGGAACGTTTGAGCTCCAGAAATTTCTGGCGTTGCTGTTCTCGGAAATCTGGTTCAATCGAGTCAACGATGACAAACGGTGAGCGTTCGTCACTGTAGCATGTGTACTTACAACGTCACTAACGTCCGTGTATCTCAGGTCATCAGTGCGTGTGTCAGTTCTAGCCGCTAGTGGTCATCTCGCTCGTTTCCCGTAGCTCCCAAGTTGAAACGTGACGTGACGTCGCGTCATTTACGCCCAATCGTGTTCGATGTTTGCAAAAGCCGCACTGAGGGTCGTGTTTCCAAACCCTGCTTGTGTGTGAACCTCCTGTAATTAATCAGATGATCGTGGCCCTCTAGTGCTGCAATGAGCCGCCTCTAGGGCGTCTTTGCTTCTCAAAATTCCTGCGTGTCGGTGTTGGTGGACGCCGAGTCGGCGACGCACTTCTATTTGCAGTTGTGCGGTATTCTCCGCGAGTCACTGCGCTCGTTCGAAATGAGAGCAAGCTCAGCTCAGAGCTCAGTTTTATTGTTTGTGATTTCCTTTCCATCGCATGCGGCAGCGTGTCGCATACGCGAGCCGTGAAGGCACGTGCGCGCGTCCCATGATGTGACGTCGCGTGCACGCGCCACGCTCGCCTGCCTGCCTCTGTTCGCGAAAAGCCTGCCAGCCGTCGTACGGTCCGGCCAGCGAGCGAACGCACATCAGCGTTGGCGGTGGCGGACGGACACACGCGCACACACACAGACACACAGCACGCGGGCGTAGTACATAGTAGGCGCGCACACAATGGAGCGACGACGACGTATACTGAGGGCGCGTGATGACGACGCCGACGAGCGCGAACGCGTCTCTTTTGAACGAAACTAGAGGCGCGCGCGGCCTTCGGCCGCCATGTATACATTAAGGCATGAAGCAATTCATTTTGCATATGACGTCGACGTGATCATAATGCGCAAGGAAATGCGTAGCTTTGTCTTTTGCTTGTGTGTGTGCGAGTGTTCCTTAGGACAGTTGTCAGCATTGAGGGACCCAACTCCATGCTCCCCCTTTGTCCATGGGGGCGTGTACCCTGTTGACAGAAACTGGCCCAAATTCTGAGTTCCTCTTTTTATCGTGAGGGCGTGCACCCCATTGACAGAAATTGCCCCAAATTCTGTGCTCCTTTGTGCGTGCGTGCGTGCGCGCGTGTGCGTGTATGTGTGTGTGTGTGTGTGTGTGTGCGTGCGTGCATGCGTGCGCTCCCGTGCGTGCGTGCGTGCACTCCCGTGCATGCGTGCACGTGCGTGCGCGCGTGCATGCGTGCGAGCACGTGTGTGCGTGTGTGTGTGAGTCCGTGCATGTGCGCGTGCATGCATGCATGCACGTGCGTGCGTGCCTGCATGCATGCACGTGCGTGCGTGCATGCATGCACTCCCGTGCGTGCGTGCGTGCATGCATGCGTGTGAGCGTGCACGTGCGTGCACGTGTGTGTGTGTGCGTGTGTGCGTGTGCGCGTGCACGTGCGTGCACGTGCGGGCGTGGGTGCGTGCGTGCGTGCGTGCTTGCACGTGCGTGCGATCACGTTCGTGCGTGCATGCGCGTGTGTGCGCTCGAGTGTGTGCGTGCGGGCGTGCGTGCGTGCGAGCACGTGTGTGCGTGTGTGTGTCGGGGCGGGCGTGCGCGCGTGCGTGCATGCGTCCGTGCGTGCGTGCACTCTCGTTCGTGCTCGTGCGCGCCTGAGTGCGGGCGTGAGTGCACGTACGTGCGTGCGTGCACGTGCGTGCGTGCATGCGTGTGCTTGCACGTGCATGTACTCCCATGCGTGCGTGCGTGCGTGCCTGCACGCGTGAACGTGCGTGCGTGCGTTCGTTCGTGCGTGCACGTGCGTGCGTGCGTGCGTGCGGGCCTGCACGTGTTCTGGAAGTTTCCCAATTAGGCAAGCTTTAATGTACCGTACAATGTACAATGTACCAGTACCACAACTACAGTACGAATTTGCATAATCGTGCATAAGCACGTGCAAACAACTCGTGACGTCGAGGTGAGTCATTTGATATGCAATTCATCCATGTGCAATCCATTTGGTAGTGTTAATCTGTGGTGCAACATTCGAAAATGCGCCGTAACTACGGTATGAATTTGCATATTAAAAATCGACCGTGCCCATGACCATCTCGGGGTCGCGAGGATTCGATCGAGCCATCGCGCGTCCGCGTACGTCAAGCGGTTCGCGAGTTTACCTCTTGCCCACACACATACACACATACACACATACACACACGTACGCAAGGCGCATTTGTAAGTAGATGCGATTTCGAAAACCGAAAAGACGCGCGCTCGTGTAAGTGGCAGCGATTTCACTCAAGCTCCAGATTCTTGCTGCTTGTCTGCGCCAATGGACGATGACATGATGTGCTGAACACGAGGCAAGCACGGACAATCCAAACCAACGAATACTGCTCGCTCGTACAGTGGCCAGCACTCAGCAGCAGGGGAGGTGGTGGCATGTACACTGCACACTGTTTCGAAATGCAGGCGCTTTTTCAAGATGACGTCATCTAATATTTCTTCATCCTGCGCGGACGGTTCCATGCCTTTCTTTGTGTCTCCTTTCTTGGAGGACGGAGGACAGAGAGATCTGTCGGTTGGGTTGCGATTGGGCAGCGGCGTCTTCGTCGCCGCCGCTTCCATAGGCTCGGCGCTTGGCTCGTGCCCAGATGATGGCCGCTTTCCCTCCGCATGGGGGCGACGACTGAGGGATGGTGGAGAGGGGAGTGGGAGGGCGGTGCGCGGCGCTCGTTTGGGAGAGCAAAGAATTGATTGCGCCCGCCAGTTCGCGGCGCGCTACCGCCGGGGCCGGCCGGCCGGCCCGCCGTCGTCCCCGCCACCGCCTGTGGCCCAACAAGCCGGCAGCGGCGGCGTCCCTTTGCTCCGGAGCTGCGCCCGCGCCGCCGACGCCGCACCGCCACACTTGCTCGCTTTATGTTCGTATGATGTCACTCTACACAGCCCTCCAGCCGGCGGCGCTCTAGCGCGACTTGAATCGCACCTACTGGCGCCACGGCGCTCAACTTCCAAGCGAAGAGAGCGCCGCGTGACGCGTTCTCCTCCAGCCCACGAATTACGGCGATGAGAGGCCGAGCGCGGCGTCGAACGTCGAGAATGTCGCTTCTCTTCTGACGGCGGGACATTTCCACTACACCGCACTTGCTTATCAGCGAGCAGAGACGTGTATTAGCGCGGTGCGTTGTCGTCGTTTCGCCAGACGGGCTCGTCTGTGAACTCTATTCTTTGCTGACGATGCGCCGCCGTCGACGCGCAAGGAAAGAGAAAGTGGTCGTTGCAGGCGAGAGGAACGCCGCCGCCGCCTTTGTCGGCAGGCCGCATGCCAGCCGGCCGGACGCTGGCCATCGCAGTGCCGCCGCGGCCGCCGCCGACGCGCCCTAGGCCGCCGCCGCCGGCAGCCTTCGCCGTCATCCGCCGATCGCATCGTCGTCGTCCTCCGGCACCGCTCGAAGTTGGTGCGCAAGGCGGCAGCAGCGCTCCTCGCCAGCAGCGGCACGGGCAGCGGCAGCCAGCGGAGAGAGCAGCAGTCGGCAGTTGCCGACGATGGGCGCCTTCCTCGCGAAGCCCAAGAGCGAGAAGACGAACACGGAAGGCCGCGGTCCGGGCCTGTCCTACGCGACGGCCGCCATGCAGGGCTGGCGCGTCGACATGGAGGACGCGCACGTGGCGCAGATCGGACTGGGGCCCGAGGGCGGCGCCGGGCGGCGTTGGGCTTTCTTCGGCGTCTTCGACGGCCACGCCGGTAGCCGGGTGGCGGCCCACTGCGCGCGCGAGCTCGTGCCCACGCTCGAGGCGACCGCCGAGTTTGTCGAGGCAGTGTCGGCGGCTGGACCGACGGAGGACGAGCAGGAGCGCCTGCCCAAGAGGACGGTGGAGCTGCTGCGACGGGCGCTGCGCGCCGCCTTCCTGGAGCTGGACCAGCGCATGAAGGAGCTGCCCGAGCTGACGGCCGGCGACGAGCGCAGCGGCACGACGGCCGTCTGCGCGCTCGTCACGCCCTCCCACCTGCTCGTCGCCAACCTCGGCGACAGTCGCGCCGTCCTCTCGCGCAACGCGGCCGTCTTCTTCACCAGCGACGACCACAAACCCTACATGCCCAAGGTGAACGCACTCGCTGCACAGCAGCCACTCCTCCCCTTCGTCCCGTTCACGTCAGCATTCGCACAGCACTTAGTCACGTTCGCCCAGAATCAGGGTGTACGCGTCAGCGTACAACCCTAAGATGTGACCACTTCTCAATGCGGGTTTTCGAAATTTCGATCGCCTATAAACTTTTGTATTGCCTGAACGGATTTCGACGCGTTATGGCGCAAATGAACCGCCTTCTTCTGGGGCATCGAATGCGCCATAACGCGTTTCCTTGCTTTACTGTATGGTTATAGTTCCAAAATGTTCCAATTTTGCGACTTTTTTTTTCACGTTCTCTGCCAGGTTTTTGGAGCGCCGCTCGCGAACGCCAGGGCCTATCGCGATGAAACTTGAAAATGTGATCCGGCTGGTATGGTATGGTATGGTACGGTATGGTAGCCGGCTAGTGATCGCAATTTTGCATGCCAAAGGATTTGTGTGTACTTCGTACCAATCTCGAGATATTGCCGATTTTATCCGATTATCGATTGATCTGGAAATGGGTCACAAAATTTTGTGCCCTATAGGCGCTTTAACGGTACATCGCAGCGCTTCGCTATAAAGGAGAA